>CBVK0103581460.1:0-10830 GCA_900067695.1 Picea abies
ATCCACGTGACGTGCCACATACCACTAGAAACAACATGATGTATACTATCGATACACGAGTGTTGTATTTCCATGTGCATTGTCCTTCATGTCCAAATACCTCCATCAATATTGCAATCCAAAACCAATGACTAGGGTTGACCTCAATGACAACAACCAATATTCCAACAATATTGACTCAACCCAAGTTCATTCAATTTGACTTCAGGAACAAAAATTCTATTTCATCCATTCAATTTGACATTCCCTAACAAGTTTTATGGGATTCCAATTCAAACACCTTTCATTCATACCATCTCTCTCCTGACCATTTTGCATATATCATTATGAAATAAAGTGTTCACACCTGCATCATGCATTTCGATGATATAAATCATATTTGTTTCCAAACCCATAATATGTAGCACACATGGAAGGTTTCTTCTCCTCCCATCTTGCAACATCATTCGAACTCTTCCTCGTCCAATAATTTTGGTTGTTTATCCATTCCCCAATAATACCTCTCTTCCTTCATATCTCTCATATTGATAGAACCATTCCTTGTGAGGTATCATATGAAAGGATGCACCTGATTCAATCAACCAAACATCATGATCCTTCTGTGTACTAGTAGACACCAGATACACATCTCCTCCCTTTTCTAGAGTATTCTTTCTCTCATTCAAACACTTCTCGTCGGATCCTAGAACGATCATGGTTTCTTTTGATTTGCAGTCTCTCTTTTGATTCCCAACTTTACTGCATTTCTATCATATTCTCTTTCACTGATTCAAGGATTTCGATATACCCGTCAAATTATACTTTCTATTGGATAATTTTCCTTTATCTCTGTTGATCGTTCGACCTCTCACCATAAAGGAATCCTTGGTTGATCCTTTCATGTTCTTCCACCTCATTTATTATGAAAACATATATGAAACCACATTTTCAAACGTTAATGTGGTCAAATTATTCCTGATAGTCACGACTAACCTATCCTAGGAGTCTAGGAAAGAAAATAGAAGGATAATACATTTCTCCTCCTCAATGATTTTAATATCCATGGAAAATAATTGGCTTATTATAGTATTGAATGCATTTAGTTTACATATCACTGATCTCCGAGCACTTATCCTTAGAAGATACAATTTCTTCAAAAGGAACTGCTTGTTTACCAGGTATTTCAACTATTAGAATCTTCCCAAATTGTCCCACGGTTTCTTTGTAGAGTCTTCACCCAAGACATTCAACAATACCATATATACAAGACAAATTTGAATCATACTCTTCTCCCTTCATTCTTCCATTTTTCCTTTGACATATCCATCATAACTTTTTGGGAACTCATAGCTATCGATTGTTCTCTATCTATAAGGAGATCTTCCATCTTAAGGTTCCAAAGTGAAAAAAAAATTCCATTGAATTTTTTATCTCTATCCTCAAACTACTTTCCATTCTTTAGAAGAACAAATTAAACATCATTGACTTACAACTATCACTGGACCTAGGTTTATCTCAGATCCAATATCTTCTTAACCTTACTCTGATATGAATTATACAAAGTAAAAAACAAGATATGATACCACATGTAGAGAAAATAACGCTCACACTAAACCAACCAATAAAGATAAGACATATTTAAGAAGAAAATAAATGACAAACACACACAATACTCAAATATTTTACCCTGGAAACCTTAACCGAGAAAACCAACTTTCCTTGAGTGTCTCCTACTCTCTTTTTGTCTTATAAATTGATAGAATAAAGAGTTACATGACTAACCTTAGTCTACACCTAAGACATAATCGTCATCGTACTCTCTTTCTTTACATAAGTACAAGCCTGTAACCAATTTGGATTACATGTACATGACCAAGCTACTATTAGCAACATCAACTTATTACAATTACAACACGCCATATTTACAAGATTTACTACATGCAAAACCCTAAATCATCCTGCCCAAAAATAGTTACAGGTCCACATAGATGATTGGCTATGATCCCATGAATCTTAGCATTTTGTTATAGTCGACTACCAATTGGATACCAATTGATCTCCAGTTAGTTTCCACTCGACCTCTTGTCGACTTTCGGTCGGTTGACCTTTCGACTTCCTAATCGACCACTTTGAGCTTCAACTTTATGTTTGATCACTTTGATCTTCGACTTGACCCATCGTTTGATTCATCACCTAGTCGATCCACCTCAACTAAACTATCAAATAATTGTTCTTTCACTGCATAGAATATAACAACCCAATTACATAACATGTTGAACTCTTAAGAGTATATTGTTGTAATGGCTTTGAGCCTTGTTGTTGATCAACCTAATAGATTTATTTTTAGGGTGATATTTTGTGACATATTTTAATTCCATTTAAAAATATGTGTAACCATTATCACTACTTTTATAATATTTTATCATCATTTTCATAATTGTAAATTTCTTTACTATTGGTTTTTCCATTAGTTTCCAATTTTTTTAATGTTTCTATGATAATATAATATAGTAACTTTTGTTTTTAAACTTTTTTTTAAGCATTATTTTATTTTGGAAAAAAATTGTAATGATAATATATTACTTTTTTTTTCAATTCACTTTAGTTTAAAATATTTTGGTAAATGTATTTTTTAATTTTTATTTATATTTCACATATTTTACTTTAATTTCAATGTACTTAAATATTCAATATTTACTTATGATTTCAAATATAAAATAATTATAAAAATTCTATTATATTTAAGATAATTCTAAATTTACAAATATGTGTCATATTACTATTTTCATATTACTATTTAAAATTAACATTAAATTTAAATAATTTGTAAATAATTGTATGTTTAAACTTGAGAAATGCTTAAATTGTATTAAAAATGATATGATAAATATAAATTTTAAGTGTTCAAAATTAGGTAAAAGCATTGAAAAAAATATTATTTTAACATTTTTACCTAGGACCATTGTGAAGGATTGTCAAAATAATAAAACAATTTGTTGAGTTGTCTCGTTGACTTTATAAAAACTTTTGACATAGCTTCTAGTGTTAATTTTTGGGATAGGTTATAAGAGTTAAAAGCTCCTCTCAAGTTGAGAGTTGTTGCTATAATATTGTATGATAATGTTATTACCAAGTTTAGGAACATTAAGGGTTAGTAAGAAGAAATTTATTGTAATATAAGAGTTAAGCAAGGTTGTCCCCTATCCCCTACCCTTTTTGGCATATACATTGACAAATTAGAGGTTTTTTTGGAAGAAGCAAGTTGTGTTGTCTTGAATCTCATTGGTATAGTCATCATCCTTCTCCTTTACGTTGATGATATTTTTCTTAAGGAGAGGATCGTATATGCTCTCAAAAAGAAACTAAAAATCCTCAAGAATTTTTTCTTTGGTACCAGTATGAATGTTAACATTGAGAAAATGAAGGTTAAGATAATTAAATCTAAAAAGATTAGTTACACTAATTTTTTGTATGACCACAACAACTTGGAGGAAGTGACTTCATAGAAATATCTTGGAATCGATCTTCATCGCAAGCTTAATTGGAACTATAGCATTGAGAAAAGGGTAAATGGAGGGTTGAAATCTTATTATGAACTTGAAAATATTCATAAGTCAATGGAACTTTGGCTATGGGATAAGAAGAATCTCCTCTTTGAGACTCTCATCACTCTTCTTGAAGTCTAGGGTTGCACTGTCTCGAGAAAATCATATAGAAATATATAGACAATCCAAAACCATTTTATAACTTATAATCTCAAAATTAAAGGAAATATATCGTACTATATCATGCTCATAGAAGTTAGTCTTTACCCTATTGAGAGTGTTATCTCTCGAATTCTCCCTAGAGGAAAATTCCCAACCTCTTCCAGGGGAAAACCCAAAGAAACTACATGAAAGCCGCCTATAGTCACCTCAACAACCTTGCCTCACACTTCTAGGTTTGGATGATGGTTTCTTACCTAAGGGGGGATTTCCTTTACTAAACTCTAATCCTATGATTTAACACAAGTGAGAGAATATGCCACGATTTAGATTATCCAAGATGAAATTAATCAAATATTTTTACTTTGATTTACAAATAGTGAATGTTATTTAAGCATTCATCATTGCATTTGGATTTTAAGTGTCCATGAAACCAAAAGTATCCTTGTAAGACCCAAAAAGAAAGAAAAGGGTTTTTAGTCAAAGGAGTTCCTTATGCTACAACCCTCAAATATACATGTAGGCTCAGGTGCCCATGATACAAGAGAGAAATCTTCCTGAATGTTGTTTTCGGTGCACTATCGAATGGTTGGTTTCGAGATGCCTAGGGGACTTCCAATATACGTGATGGTATGTAGAAGTGAAACTCTCTGTTTAGGTGTTTTATAATGAAGTACTACTCAAGTGGGTACTCACAAGGGTTAAAAGGACTTCCAATAGGGAGAGATATAATCTCTAGACAACCCTCTGATTTCTTAAGTATTCTTGTGTATATTGATCCCAAACAACAATTTTAAAATCTCAACAACAACTCCTTGTCATTATTTATAGACATTGTATCTAGCCTAAATCACTAAGGGTCTTGCCAAGGATAATATGACTTAAGTGTGAAGTGCTCATTCACATGGCTATACCATTAAATACCATTTTTACCATGTTAATAAGATCACATAGTACAAGATTTAGTTATGTGTGGAGGAATGGATTTATAACAAATTTCTCATTTACAACAATATACCATCTATCATAATTTTGTATTTAACCATAAACATTCAAATCAGTTTACCACCTAAATTTGATTATGCAAAATTGGATGTGAATCATTTATTCATCATAAGATCCATTATTGATAACCAGTAAACACAAGATCCCTTTTAACTTTGTTGAACTCAGAGATGTTCAGGTTTCACAAGCATCAAAGTGTCAAATTTGAACAACACAATATTTAGAATGAACCAATAAAATGAGACTTTCAAACTTGAAATGTTGGAAAAGTAACCCAATGATCACTGAAAGAAGAAATTCGATTACCTATGTGTTATGAACTTAGTGCTAACTGTTGAAACTTCACAAGAGAAAGGTTGGTAGCCACACTAAGTTTATTTGATTATAAGAGACACAACAATGTTTTTGAAGAAGTTATGCTCGGGTATCCATCACAATCCATTACTTTTTAAGTGTTGAAATCATATGTCCACATACCACTCCACATAAAATCTTATATATCATGATAATAACACAGTTTCAGAGATGTTTGAAGGAGTCCAAGGATATACTGGTTTATAGTGAGACTATCTTAAACACTTCAGAATCAATAAAAAGGGAATGAAATGATGCAATAACTTCATACAAGTGAACCCACTGAATGACAAAACCCTATAAAAGAGACGGTGGTTAAGATGAAGTGACCTCGAGCGAGTGATGAAGTGCCACGAATGGCATAGATCATATTTGGTGTCCTTTTTTTAAAGAAATGCATGCAAATTTAGAAACTACCAGAGAAGCGATTTGATCTTGAGGAAATAGTTTCTAGACAAAGTTTTGGACCACATTTGAGCTCTACATAGACAAAACTTCAAATCCTAGGTCAACCCATGAAACAAAGCACGATCTGAACTCTTTCAAACATCAATGGATCATCCTTCATGAACCAGATAAGCCCTTACGATTTGGTGGCTGAAGGATGTGATTTGGTGGTTGGAGTATTCAAGGTTGACCACAATGGTTTAGCAGTTTAGTTCTAGGCATCGAAACCTTCATTAAACTATCTTCTGCGTGCGAAGAGAACCTACAAAATAAAAGAAAATTATGGAGGCACTAGTTCTCTCAAGTAATAAAATGCAAACCAACCAAAATAAAAAGTGGGATCGTTATTCAACCTCAAACCTAAGGAAATATTTTTTTAATGTCCGTTTCCTTTTTCTATATATATAGATTTTTAAGGGAAATAAATAAATTGATTTGGATTAATTTAAATCTAAAGAAACCCTAATTCATTGGGAGATGGGTCTTTCACCTTGGTGAAAAAAATATATATTTTTAAAGAGTTCTTGGAAATCCTTATATTAAACAATGATTATGAAGATAATCCAAGATACAATAAACCTTATAAATTTTTTTAATGAGGAAATGACACTTTGATAAAATCTTCAAAGGCTACTAAAACATTTCAATAAAATTTTATAAGTGAAAAGACTTAGACTAGAATATTAGTTTTTCAAAATATAAAAAGATAAAGAGGAATAAGATAGGTTATTAGCCATACCTTATTTAATCATAACTTTAGCAATCCTTACTAAATTAAAAAATAATAATTTCTATGGTCTTACCGTTACTAAGCACAAAAAAAAAAATTATCCCCCAAAATGAAGCTTCACACCACATTGCTTGAGAAGTAGAAGTTCTTTATTCTTCAATCCAATGATGCCATACAAATGAGAGGGCTTCCCCTTTTACAAGAGGAAACCATAAACCATTTACAACTACCATGGGTAGAAATGTTGAACCATGAGCCAAATAATATTTAAAAAATATCTTTACAATAAACAATGATTTAATCTTTTGATGTGGTCAAAATCATAATAAAATAGTGTTTTTCTCCTTCTTGACAAGATCAAATACCATAATATAATATTTTATATGATACATCCCCTTTAGGAAAGAGTCAAAATGGTCAAATACGCTCATCACCTTCTTCCATTAATGAAATAAATCACCCGTCAAGGTGAAATTCGCCCTTTCAATTGAGTTGAGATATTAAACGCGTGCTCAAATAGGAAAATGGGTACTCCGTGTGTCCAACGGGTCCAATAACACTCTAATGTGCAATATTTTCCTAGGATGATGGGTCTAACCCGTTAGAAAATCATTAATTCATAGCTCCAAGTGACAATTTCCTAGTAAACCTAGCTTTTTAATTTAATTTTACACTTGCCTAAGTTTTACCTAGGGAAACATTGTTAATAATTTTAAATAAGCACACTCCTAATGAAAACCCATATTTCCTAAGTTTCTTAGGCGGAGGATAGGAAAATAGTGAAATTAATGATGAAAGGGAAAAGGGGAATGCTCATCTAATGACTCTCGAAGTTGTAGACATACATAGGCCATTTTAGTTTTTTTGAGCTCTAACTTTATTTTTAGCTAGGCATTTTTTTTATATTTTCCTTCTAGAGGGAGCCTTTACTACTTCAATATGCACACACTTCCCCTTTCTTTCTTTATATATATATATATATATATATATATATATATATATATATATAGAGAGAGAGAGAGAGAGAGAGAGAGAGAGAGAGAGAGAGATTGGTAAGTCCTCTTTTCTTTAGATAGGAATTTTTCTCTTGGGAGTTGAAAGGGGAGACCATAGTGAAGTAGTTTATATTTACTTAACATTGTTCTTCACCTCTTTAGATTTCATGGATTTATTTGACATTTGATTTTGGACTTTCCTTTTAACCTTTGAGTAGGCATACATGAGGGGATACTATTTTTCTTTAATATGTATGAAAACAAGTCATAGTGGGGAAATTGAAAATGTTTAGAGTGATCAGGACATGGATTTCACTACTTAGTCTAAACACCTTAGTAGTATGTGTCATATTAGAAGAGGGCATACTTCTAACCAAGAACATGTTTTCCAAGGTAACACGACACATGTGAGAAAACTGTATATTCTATGGCATCCTAGTTAATTGTTGCAAGGTAACCACAAGTTCATGAGATGCCAGGGGTTTATATCATTGTAGCTAAACAAATTTACACATCGAGCATCGATGAAGTGATTGAATCACCAACGAGTATCTAAGCATACGTAAGAACATCATGGTTTATCTTTTGTCTTATGACATCATGTCACAAATTGGAGAGTGGAACTGACTGAAATATCTTACAAGCATGTATGTGATACTGTTGTAAGGGTATCCAAAGGTTTCTACCCTTAAGATGGTAACATCTAGCTCCTACTCAGGTACATTAACTCTCTGAAATAGTGTATGAGAACTCTAGACCCTTTGTAGACCGATGACCTGCACACTCTTTGGAAAGCACAAAGAACGTAAAATTATGGGGAGAATCTACTACACCGATCAGATGAAAAATAAATAACTACGACATCAAATCAAAATTTTCACCAAGTCTAAGAAATTAAAGTTAGGTGCATGAAAAATAAAAAAATATGATTAGAAAAATCAAGCAATTGTAAGAAAATAAACACACAAATTACAAGTAATCATGCATAAAAAAGAAATGCATTCTAATCTATTTCTCAAAAAGATATTATTCATTTGCTAAAGCTATTTGACACTAGGTTCCATCAGGGTAGTACGGTTTAAGGATTCGACCATTCATAGGAAAAGGTAACCTTTCATCGTTCAATTAGATAAGATGTAAAGAATTTGTCCCAACTACACTTTCTATTATGAATGGTCCCCTCTAGAGAGAATCAAATTTTCTATGTTTTCTAGGTTTCTTCCTAAGTCTATCCCAGATTAACACAATATCACATCGCTCAAAAAATTTGTATTTGGCTCTTTCGTAAAAGGTCTTCTTGACTCTCTCTTGGATCATCACTAGGTGGTCAAAAGTGTTTCTTATTTCTTAATCACGTTGGACAAGTTGGTGAATTCTTGCTTGTATAGCTTCTTTGTCATTCGCGAAGTGCTCAAGAAAGTGCTACATAGGAAGTTTCAAATGAATAAGAAAAGTTACTTCCATCCTATATACCAATTCAAAGGGGCTATGTCCAGTTGAACTTTTCTTAGTTATCCTATCTTCCTAAAGAGCATACTTCAACTTACTACGCCAACTCTTCTTATTATCACCTAATGTTTTCTTGATAATCACCATCAAATTCTTGTTGCTTGATTTAGTGAGGCCATTTCCATGAGGGTAATAGTTAGAGGAATGAGATAAAATGATGCCATACTCAAAGAATATTTTTGATAGTTCAATGGAGATAAAATATTTGGCATTATCAGTGGAGACTTTGGCATTAAAGTCAAGAACCACCTAAAGAGACTGCCATGTTGATATGGGATTCTGATCACCCGATACCTTTCAATGAAAAGTCAAGAACCACCTAAAGAGACTGCCATGTTGATATGGGATTCTGATCACCCGATACCTTTCAATGACGTCGTTGAGGTTCAGGGATCCCTGGCTGAAATTATGTCTATATAGACATGAAGTAAAATTCTATCTGTCCAAAGTAATCCCACCACTACTCAATCATCTCGAGGAAATCAAGTGGTCGATTGCCCCAAACTCCTATTCTTTTGCCAAAAAAATCCCACAAACATACATACACGCGAAACTCCTAAGCTATACTACATCGTAGTAGAACACTTGAAGAAGATGGAAGCTAATATGTCTATCATGGACATGTGTAGGATTTCTCAAGAAAAGGATTTTTTTACAGGCCTTAAAATTAACAGATACCTATATGAAAAACATTAACCAAGGTGAGGCCCCATCTCCCATAGACTTAACAAATAAGATGAATGTGAATTCTTTTTCTTTGGACAAGAAAGGAAGGCATTTTGTTCCTCCTTTCCTCTTGACATTTGAGGTTTTTAACAGAAATCTACATAATTTCCTAGTTGATTTAGGAGTATCTTCAAATGTCACGCCATTGTCAATATACAAGAAATTGAACGAAACCCCACTCAAAAGTGATAAAAACGTTATACAACTAGATAGGACTCAGGCAAAGATGATTGGGGAGGTGAAATATGTCATGATTATAATTGCTACACACCCAAAATTTGTTCAATTAATTGACATAATCGTGGTAGACATCCCGGAGGATTATGGAATGCTACTTAGCCAAGACTGGTCTAAGAAATTAAACAGATACTTTAGTACCAACTAGGCTCACCTATGGTTTCCATTAAAAGGAAATCCAAACAACATTAATATTGATAGAGAAAGATACCTCAAACATACCGTCACTGATTTAGAGACCCTAAATGAACCCTCGTCAACAAAGTTCCCTTTGTTAGGAAACTACTCCTGAGATTTTGATTTCGGTAATTTCTCCCCTCACATGTATGACATACCTCCCACACAAAAATCCAAAACGATTTTTCAAATAGACTTGCTAGCAGTCACAGAAGAGAGCATCCTCTATCAGGATTCTCCAACAAGAGTAGCAACCAAAGAGGTTGAAATTGAAAAAATAACTAGGCATGAATAAGTCAAAAATTCTCCTCCTCAAATTTGGATGTTGTACTTTGATGGCTCTAAATCGTAAGAAGAGTTGGGAGTGGGATGCATCCTCATTGACCCAAAGTGGAAACAAAACTTCTTATCCTGTAGACTAGAATTCAAATGCACTAATAACACTGTTGAATACGAAGCTCTAGTCCAGGGACTAAAGAAATCCATCGACTTAAACATCAAGGAATTGAAGATCTTTGGAGACTCCGAAATTATCGTTAGGAAAGTAAAGCATACTATCCATTGAAATTCACCTCACTTAAGAAATTACCAGCAAGAGGTACACAAACTAATAGAAATTTTTGAGGGCTTCAACATTTCTGTTTTTCCCAAGATGAAATATACACTTGTTGATGCTCTAGCCACTACAACATCAATATTATCCCCTTTAAAATATTATGAAGCCTCGAGGTTTGTAGTGGAACGGATCTACAAACCTTTGGTACCTAACAACATTTCTAGCTGGAAAGTTTTGAAGGGGATGAAGCAATTGTAGATTTCCTAACTAATCAGGAGAATTTTAGGGATTTGGCCACTAATTATGAAGTATTCCAAGAACTACTCATAGAATCAGATCTCCACGAATAGAACAACAAAATAGATCATTATGATGACAAACCCAAGTTTCACACGATACCTAAAGGAGTGG
>CBVK0103581475.1:0-10557 GCA_900067695.1 Picea abies
GGAACTACTAAAAGAGAACATCATGGAAGAATACCTCCCTAGCTAAGAGGCAGTGTTGATGTTTTGGTAGCAGCAAGAAGTATTCCCTCCTCGACAAATTTTCTTAGAGAAGAAGAAGATTCCAAGAAGTCAAAGGAAGATCATTGAACAATTGAAGAACACCCCAGAAGAGAAGTCGAACCGTAGGAAAATAATAAAGTGGAAATAGAATTTCCAGGAAGAGAAGTCGAGCCACGGGAAAATAATAAAGTGGAAATAGAATTTCCAAGAAGAGAAGTTGTCCCATAAGAAAATAATAAAGTGGAAATAGAATTTCCACAAAGAGAAGTCGGCCCTAGCTAAGTTATTGAACTAGTATAAATAAAGGTGATGCCTTTCTCATTTGAACACACTCACTCATCTCATCATCTCATCTAAGGAGGCACAAGTCTGAGGCAACCCTAGGAGACACAACAACTTGGGTTCTTGGTGGTTTCTCTTGTGTGATGCCTCTAGAAGAGCTACGCTAGGCATGTGACACAGTTGTATACGCTCGCTAGGGTTTGACAAGGAAAATAGATAAGTTCTTGTTATCAAGGTTTCTTCATTACTAGTTTTTCTCTTGTGAATAGAGCTTGTTCATGGTTGTATTGTATTATTAGAAATATTCTCTCTAAGAAAATTTGGTTGGGTTTTTCCCAAGATAAATCGTTGTGTCTTCTTGTGCTTGTCTATCTGCTTCTAGATCCTACTTATATTTTCAGTATATGGTTATTGAATGTTGAACGAAGATCAAAATACTCTCGTAAATATATTACTACTGAAAATGTAAGAAAATATAACATTTATGAGCTCAATTATACTATTGGATGCATGAGTTATGATATTATTTGCTCAGTGACCTCATTTACCCAAAAATCAAAAGGATTACGTAGTTTTGAAACTATATCATAACAAAATTTTGATTTTTAATATAACTTTGGAGTTTTGGGTTTTGGGGGAGAGTGTGGCACATTGGTGGCTAGGAGCTAGTGCTACCTTAGTGGTTGGATAGTACCCCACCACCCATATTAAAAAAGGGAAAGGGGTTTCGGTGGTGGAAAACAATGCATGTGGTGGATCTTAGGCAAGGCTAAGGGAAGGCCTTTTCCCATTGGGTGGGGGGGGCATTGGTGGCTATAAGGTAATGGGAGGAGGGGTTTATTACATAGAAGAAAGTAGAGGTTTCCACTAGGGGTGATAGCATGGGGTGGGTGCTAAGAAAATGGAGGAAAGAGGGGAGGCAAAGAGTGTAGGGAAATGGGATTATAACAACACATTGGGGGAATGGGGGAAGAGACAATGAGTTTGAGGATGCATGGTTGGAGAGTGGAGATGAGTATGAGAGGGAAGGAGAATATGTAGGAGGGTGGGAAATGTTGGAGTTGACAGTGTAGAGGATAGGGGGAATAAGGATCTATGGAAGAGTAGGGTTGCGAGGAAGGGTGTGTGGGGGAGAGGGTGAGAATTGGGTTGTGGAGAAGAGTGGGGTGTGAAAGAGATGGGTGAGGGGTAGGGGGTTGACAAGAATGGAAATGGGGAGTTGAGTATAGACCGAGAGGCATTTGGGGAGGTTCTAAAAGTTTAAAGAGAGGGGATTGGTGTGGAGAGGATTGAGAGAGGGGAAAATGGAGAGGGGTTGTAGATGGTTTCATCCATGGAGAGGGAAGAGGGCCATGTGACTACACCAAAATTGCAAAGGCAAGGGACTATGGGGCTTGGATTATGTGTCCAAGGGGGTTCAAATCCCCTCCCACTTTACACAATTTTAGTTTCAATAATAACCAACACCAATACTTAAACCATGAACTAACAATAAAGAAGCCAAGAACTGGTGAAAAAATAGGTTAGAACCAGAGAACAAAAGTAATCTAGCATTGAATCAACAATGGAGGAATCCTAGACCTATTCATTATGGTGGAAGACTTGTCTAGACCACACTCTACAATCATTGTGTCCTCAAACCAGTGCCTCTACTCCAAGCTTAGTGAAGGAGAAGTAGAGGTAATGGAGGAGAAAGGGGCCCTATATATGGACCTTGATTTTTAACTTTTAATTTTTTTCATGTTAGGCATGCATGGCTTTCCCACAATGTTTTTCAAAATTTATTTTTCTTTCAAAAAATTTATTTTTTAATTCTTAAAAAGTGTTATGAATTAGCATTTAATGCTCATTATCCCCTTTTTCATTGGTTTTTCCCTATAAAATCTTTAGAATTAACCAAGATCATACATAGGTGGAAAGAGACATGGAATAGAAAAGTTTAAATGCCTTGAAGAACACTACTCAATTGCTCAACTAGAAATATGATCTAACACTAAGATACCCCTTTTTTAAGTGGGAACCTTTGATACTAAACATTGGTCTATCATTGGGGCCCACAATACCCTAACTTTTGAAGGTGTCCATTTAGCCTTACAATGTCAAAAAGGAGAAAATGAGGCGTTGTCAGAGATATTGATGAGTACTTCAATGTCATTATCCTAAAAAATTGATTCCCTATTGCTAACACTTGATTACTTGCCCAAACATTATGTTATGTAATCTACCCAAACTCCACTCAAGAAACTTATTCATAGATTTATGAAGGCTTTAAATGAGTCATTTGAACATGGAATGAGGAAAATGATATTTCATAAGAAATATCTTGAGGTAAGATACCACCTAGAAACTATAACTCTTTGTTTCAGTACCAAGCAACAACACCTTTTAAACTTTGAACCTCTACCACCAATATTCTACCTTGAAATCAGTCATGATGTTACAAAAGGCCTCTTTCGACAATTGGGGTTTGAAAATTAGGCATATTATATGTCGTTTGAAAGTTATAAGACAACTTTACATCATCACTAGGATATTTTCTCATTCCAGATTAGATTATTCATAATATAATCTAAAAATTGATGTCAAAACAATGAAATTGGGTCTCCAAGAGACATGTTATTTGTGCATGTCCTACATCAGGTATGAAAACTCATAATTGGGAAAATGAGTGCTCATTAGAAATAGTATCCCAAGAACTACAAGACATAACCATTGTTTTTTTCTAAAAATACTTTAGAAATTCTTTTATATTCTATGCAAGACTCGAATTATGTGTAACTTGCCTAGTGACCAATGAAAGGGGTTAATGTTGAAATTTTTGTATACTCCATTCACTTTGGATGAAATTTAACTTGATCAACCTAAATATGTACTTTAAAGTTTATTGGTATGAGAATGTTTCAGAACTCAAAATTAACCAAAGGATGGTGTCCCCAAAGGTCAAAATATTATGATCCTAAATTGATCCAAACAAGGCTAGATAGAATCTGATTATGTGCTAACAAGATACTACTAAGAGCTTTGGCCTCAATGGTTATCATGGACATGTCGAGAGGGTGATATTATACTAGGGAAACTATGAATCTAAATATGAATGAGTAATATTCTTCCAACCTTGGTGCGTGAGGATTGACTACTAGGAAGCCAAAATGTTGTCTTACCCTTTAACCAAGTCCAGGTGAACTAATGATGATAATCAATACTCTTCTAGTGTCTAATAAGTCATTTTGCACTTGAAATGGCCAATGAATTTTACCCTCTAATACTCTTTGATGTGACAAAACCATGTTGATGATTACTTGTACTATATTCATATTTGAAACTAATCTTTGAAAAGCTAGTTGAAGTAGTTGTTGGAAAATCAGAGGATTAGATAGATCAAAGAGCTAGTATTCCAAGAGAGAGGTGGTGTTTAAAACCACCATTAGAATACTTAAGAACAACCAAGCATAGCTCAACATATATAGCAGTGTAAGAAACCAAAAAAATTCATACAAAATACACTTCACACATACTATTCACCATGTTATAGATTGACCCAAAGGGCCATCTTATATAGCACCAAGATGTAACCAAATCCAGTGAAGTGAGGAAGACTAGGCTCACATAGATTGTTTGGGGTATGTTACACCTCAGTTTCACTTTAGTATACCTCATATTTTTTTTCCAGATGTGACTCATCATATGAGAGGATTTTGTACCCATATTGATGATGTTAGAGCTTAGAGTACCATGATTAGATGTGCCACCGTGATGCTTCATACTAGTATATCGTGATCAGCTAAAAGTGAGACCATTTTTGTACTCCATGTATTGTAATGGACCATGCTTATAAGATGATCTATGTAAAAGCGTTTTTTACCTAGGTGGTGTCTCTAGACCCTTTTGTGGTTGGTCATGGCCCATCCTCTTAGTCCCCATTTTAGGATAGTCCTTTCTCCTGTGGCTTGGCTAACTATCAATGGGATGCCATTTATGGTGGGGGTAGGTATGCAAGGGTATTAGGATGGATCTATTAGGAAACATTACTTAGAGAACTTCTATGATTTTTCACTTTACCCTTGTGTAAAAGTGTTTCTCATGTTGCAAAGGTTGCCATGCCTATGTAAGCACAATTATCTTATGCCTAAGCATGTATCCCCTTTGTATATTTGTCACACTTTGGCCATGGACTCTTGGAGATGAGTCTATATTTTTTCTAGCAAAGACACAATTCTCAAGGTAGTTTCACATATCTCGAGATAGTTCATGGATCCTAGACACTAGTCACATCGCCCTAGACACTTTGGAGCTATTTTTACATGCATTGATCCTCTCATGACAAGCCATGTCCCAGATTCTTGAGCACTAGAAAATAAGCCATTGGTGACTAATTGGGAGGTGTTCAAGGACATGATCAAAGTCTAGTTCTACCTAATAGGATATGAGGATCATCAAAAAATTGTATGTCATCACTTTAGGTAGAGGCAAAGACAATCAGTGTAGGAATTCACCACAGAGTTGAGGAAGAGAACTATTCAGTTGGGTGTCTCTCTCAAAAGCCCATAAATGTTGATCAAGTACTTGGGAGAATTTCTACCCCAGATTTGGCATAAACTAATGTTATTCAAACCAAATATGATTGATGAAGCTAGTGTTCTAACACAATACCTCAAGGTAGACATGTGGAAGCAATAATTAGGAACACACAAGCAAACAAAACCACAAGAGGATAAGAAAAAGAAGAAATGGAATCAAAAGAAGATTGTAATAGTGACATAGGAAGAAACACCTTCCACCGAGCAATGTGAGGGTTGTGATCAAAAGGGACACACTGATGAGCATTGTTGGCACACTGAGGAGGACTGTTGGAAATTACACACTAAGAAGATAAGAAGAAGGCATTGATAATAATGGATGTTGAGGAAAGGGTGGACAACATCTCAGACCTAGAAGGGAAGATTAGTTGCTCTAATATTTAGAAAGAGGTGGCATTAGTTGTTTTTTCTCACAAGGAGGAGAAGGAGATTACTGAGTTGTTTTGCATCAAAATTCACATGAAATAGAGTAAGGTAGATTGTTGTTTGATCTTGGTTCACAGTCCAACTTGATCTCTACACTCCAAACATTTCTAAAAGAAGAAGAAGAAGGTGTTGATAACAATGGAAATTGAGGAAAGGGTGGTCAACACCTAAAACCTAGAAGGGAATATCAGTTGCACTAATATTCAAAAACAGGTGGCATTAGTTGGTTGCAATCACAAGGAGAAGAAGGAGATGATTGGGTTTTTCTGCATTAAAATTCACACAAAACATAGAAAGGTAGATTGTTTGTTTGATATCATTTCACATTCCAACTTGATCTATACACAATTGGTTGAGAAGCTTGGACTAGAGACAGAGGATCATCTACAACCATACCCCCTGGGATGGGTAAGGCAAGATGTGAAATTGAAAGTGAACAAGCAATGCAAATTCAAGTTCTCCATCAACCATAACTTTGTCAATTAAGTGGTTGTATGTGTGGTTCCATTGGATGAATGTGGAGTCATCTTGGGAAGCTCATACTTGTATGTGAGAGATGCCATCTTTAGGAGGAGATAAAACCGATATAGTCTAGTTAATGATGGAAAGGAATATGCCATAAATGCACACAAGGAAAAAAATAAAATTTCTCTTATCAGTGCTCAATAGGACAGAAGAATCATGGGTAGTAAAAATAAGTTTGTCTTGCTATTTTTGAGAGAAGGAAAGCAGAAAGGAGAAGATAGCAAGTTGGAAATGAACACCTCCTTGGAAGGATGTAGTGGAAAGAGATGCTAATAACTACAACAATTGATTGAATCCTACAAGGAATTGTTTCAAAGGCCTCAGGGACTACCACCCAAGTGAGAGGTTGAGCATAAGATTAAGTTGTTTCTAGAGTCACCACTACTTAACATTGGGTTGTATAGGTAGTCCATCAATTAAGAAGATGAAGTGAATCAATTACAATAGTTGTCAGAGTAGGGAGTCATCGAACCCAATATGTCACCATGTAGGTCACCCATCATAATGGTGCTAAAGAAGGATGGAAGTTGAACAATATGCATTGACTACCATGCCCTAAACAAAATCATTGGAAGTTGAACAATATGCATTGACTACCATGCCCTAAACAAAATCACCATCAATAATAAACATCCTCTATCAAGGATTGATGACTTGTTGGATCAGCTACAACAAGATAAATTATTCACCAAGTTGGACCTCAAATCAGGTTACTATCAAGTGAGAATCAAAGTGGAATACGTGTGGAAGACAATGTTCAAAACAAGACAAGGTTTGTACAAGTGGTTAGTGATAACTTTCAGTTTATGAAATGCACCTACAACTTTCATGAGACTAATGAATGATGTGTTATGACCTTTCATTGACTCATGTGTAATGGTATATCTGGATGATATACTAATACTCAATAATACATTGCAACAACACTTCTCACATGTGACACGGGTACTAGAGACCTTAAGGAAGAATCAATTGATTGCCAATTCGTAGAATGTGAGTTTGGGAATACATCCTTGATATATATTTATGTTCATTCAATTTGGTGGCTTAACCACCTAGGCAGTGATTGAAAGGCCAATGGGAGACCCATTGTCATAATGGCCTCTCTAAACTATCAAGGGCGACCTAGTTTGAATGCCAAACTAGATTTGAAAGAGAGAATGAATTTCTAAAAGGATTAATTAGGTGAAAATAATCTTGGTTTAACAACTGGTTCTCAATGGACAGAGGAAGAAAACTTGGTTGGGAAAATATGGGTGCAATCTTGTTTTGGATGGCCAAGGATTTAGGCTAAGGTTCGAAGAGTGGTTTGAATTTAGTGATGTTGAAGTTGTAATGTTAAGTGAATTATTTGTCTATATGAAATGCATATTTCTAGGGAATATGTGGGTTTGATTTGTTTTTCATTTATAAAAAAGACAGAGAAGAGAAGAGATGCTTTCTATTACCCTCCCTTGATAAGAATACCCCCAAAAATGGAAAATACATGGAAGACTAATTTACCAATATTGCTAAATAATTATGATATACTTACTTTCCTCTATTACCCTCCCTTGATAAGAATACCCCAAAACATGTAAACATAAGGAAAAATAGTTCACCAATATCTCTAGTTAATTATAATCTACTTACTTTTCTAAGTGGGTTCCTTGATTTCTCTTTGTTTCATATGAAAAATTAAATTGTTAGGGGAAAAGGGGAAAATTCTTGTTCCAAATCAAAGTATGGATTCAATTTTCAAGAAATGCAAACAACAAAACAATAGGCACACAAATTTTTAAAAAGATAGAGAGTATCTTGGTGTATACTTGGAAATTGGTGAATAGATAGGGAAAAAATTAAAATAAATAAATGAATAAATAAAATAAAATTCCAAAAAATGTCAACTTCCCCACACTCAATGTTATATATAAATTGAAATGTGTTCGCTCTGTTACCACCTAAACTATCATCTTTGTGAAAAGTCCCAACATAGGTGCTAATTGAGGCAACAAAATGGGAAGTGCACCACTATCACCTCAGTACACTTTCCTTGCACTTTAGGCCAACTCCTATCTGAAGCCAGGGGGGGTATCCCTATTTGAATAAGTAAACCTCTACAAGTGAATTAAAACCATGCAAGCTTATGATTTAATTTAATGTATCCACAATATGTATAACAAAACCATGCACAAAGATTCCAATAAAGTATTACAATGCTTTAAAGATATACAACTAGAAACAATAGCATGAACCACAATTATATCCACTTGAAAGAGAAGGGTAGGAGATAGTGGATGTGTGTGCCAAATCTGATATGTAATATGAATAACATTAGCAACTTCAGATTTGTATTTAAGTCTATCACTCTACAAATAAAACTTTCAAGAGGTTAGAACCACTTTAAGCTACTTTAGGGCACAAAGAGTTAAGACATTTAGCATAAATCAATGGTGCAATATGTGCTTGTGATTACAACTTGATTATATGATAAGAGAGGACAAGCTTAGGGTTGTATTTCCACTTTTCAATCTGTTTTATGAATAAAAACACAAAAAAAATCAGATTTATATCATAAGAAGACCATCCAAGAGGGAGATTAAGCACAAGAGAGAAATATGTCTTGGATGTTTCCACTTGGAAAAGAGATAATCTATTCAATAATATCCAAACAAGTGTTAGAAAGAATTTCTAAAGATGTATGAACATTAACTAAACAAGAACTTGTAAAATAGATGGTGAATTCCCCTAGGGTTTAACAAGTTAACACTTGGAATTCACCAAATAAACCTCCAAGTAAAAGATAAACAATTGTTACCACATTAGATATCAAATTCACCACTATATATGTAATATAAACTTGGATAAACAACCTAGGAATGAAATTGAAACTAGGTATGAGGAAGAATACACCTTAATGCACCAAACCCTATCCTTAGGGTTTCACCAAATCTGATTTTTATTTCTGCAATTTAATTTCCATATTTGAGAAATGCCTTAATTCAGCCCACAAAATGTTAGATAAGGTCTTGAGGCTCCTTTCTATAGGGTCGTTTTTCCTCCTTAGGGTTAGGGATCAACAATTAAGCATAAACCCTAGGATAAAATTGTCTAGGAAATAAAATAATTTGTTAACTTTACAATAGACAATGAAAGAAATCTAAATTAATATTTTTCTTTGATTTTTCACTGTTAGATACCCTTATAAACAAACAAACAAAAAAAAGATTTTGAATTTTAGGGTTTTTTGGTTGGTTGTTGGGAGAAGACTAGTGTTGCCTTTTCTCCAATTAGGGATTATGGGGTCAAGAAGTATGCCCCTCTTAGAATTGGTCACTTCTACCTTAAAAATTAGGGCAAGGGATTAGAACCCTAGGGGTATATTAATCCCTTACCTTAATCAAGATAAGCTATGAGTACCAAGGCCCTACAAGAATGGTTTCCACAAGGGAAAAGCCTTCGCCGACAAGATCAATTGTGTCTTGAATTAAATACCTAAAATCCTTTCCAAGGAACCAAAGGAAAGACAAGACAAGAGAGTGAGCACTTACGAAACCAACAAAGGAAGATGGAAGATATAGAAACCCCAGATGATTTCCTCCCAAGTGATTAATTAATCCTTCAAATGGATAAATCTTGCTAGCTAGTAGAAGTATTGGACATTCACAACTAATCTTTGATGCATCAAGAAAGAGAGAGCTCCAAAATTTGACACCAACACCTTCAAAAGATTTCCAATAATTGGTATTCTCAAATCATGTCCAACAACAACAACGATTCGGAATGAGAGGAGAACCTCTATTTATAGAGGAGGCTTCTACATCCTTCTCATCCTTTATTAATTTTTTCTCCCTAAAATTATCCTAGGAGGATAACACAAAAGTGACTTGTCATCCGCACAACAAAGGAGACTAAGTCAAAACAAGTAAAACATGCCATGTGCACATAAAACCTTCATGAGGAGGGGGGTTGTCCCACAGAAGAGGGGTGAACTTGCTCAAGAAGATGAAAATTCAAAGGAGAAAGTGTAGTCAAGACCTCAAATCATGGTGTAGAGGAATCCCAAGAAAGCCAAGGTCCAACGTCTAGCCTCATAATGTGGAATGACCTAATGGAATAGGTGGAAGAAGCCCCAAAATGTGGATGGCTCCTCTAAATGTGCTCACGAATTCTCAAAAGATGCCTCCAAGGTGTGACCATGCTCTCATCTCAGGAAAAGACCCTCCACAAGGCAACAAAAATGCCCCTTCAAGTCAAATCAACTAATAAAAACACCACACTATTGTCATAATGTCCACACATGTGAGTCGACCCTATAATCAAGTGATAAGATGCTCAAAAGTGATGAAAATGAGAGGGTGATCTAGAATCTTCAACATATCATGTCTAGAGGATGTCCATGTATGCATAAATATCCCATATGTGCCTTGGAGGATGTGACTAGTGCCTTGGGATACATGTATTTCCTCAAGAATTGTGAGACTACCTCGGGAAATGTGAAACTGAGTGAGCCTCTACATAATCATATATGATAGTAGATGGCCAAAGGGTGATGAATACATAAGATAAGGATCCTTTATTAGGCATAAAATAAGCATGCTACACATAGGAATGACAACCTTTACAACAATAGCAACACTTTTACATCATATACAAAAGAGTGAGAGAGACTAGTAGCTCCCCTAGATCATGTGTCCTAGTAGATCCA
>CBVK0103581510.1:0-13366 GCA_900067695.1 Picea abies
TGCAACATATTTATTGATTTTATAACATCGCAATTTTGAGGACAGTTGACCAAGTCAATGTTGACTTTTTCAAATAGTGGGTGATCGTTGGGGGGGGGGGGGCTAGTGTCCACACCATCACAAGTGTGATGCACATAACGTCGCAATTCTGACGACAATTTGACAAAGTCAATTTTTCCTTTGTCAAATATTGGGTGACCGTTAAGGGGGGAAACCTAGTGTCCACACCGTCACAAGTGTGACGCACATTTGATGGTGTCACAAGTGCAACGTCTTCTTAACGTCATTGTTGTTGTGACGATTTTAAAAGTACGTCACAAGTGCGACGATATCATGAAGTATGGAGCATTTGATGGTGTCACAAGTGCAACGTCTTCTTAACGTCATTGTTGTTGTGACGATTTTAAAAGTACGTCACAAGTGCGACGATATCATGAAGTATGGAGAAAAAAATTAAAATTTCGTCTATTTTTCGACAGTATGGCCAATTTTGTCCATAACGTTGCAATTAAATCGTCGCAGCTTTTCCAATATGTAGTAGTGCAACATGGGTTACAAGGGTGGCCAATAGATGTGTGATCAGGTACCACTTGTATTTCTTGTTTGTATGACTCCTCGACCACGGGTTTATGTGTGTAATGACAGATCTCTATAGCTTTAAGGCGTCAGAATATGTCTCTACCCTGAAAAAAAATTAACCCACAATTTTCTATGTTACAAGGGTGGCCAACAGATGTGTGCTTAAGTACCACTTGTATTTCCTCCATGTATGAATCCACGACTACGAGTTTATGCGTGTAACGACAGATATTTGTAGCTTAAATACATTGGAATAAATCTCTACCCTGAAAAAAAATTAACCCACAATTTTCTATCGAGGAAGGTGCTCTGATACCACTTGTAGTATTCGAGATATAAAATGTTATGCAGAACACAAATGTTTTAGCTAGAAATGAAAGAGAAGCAATGATATAATCAAAACAATACCAGAATAACACCAGAAAGAGCATTTTTATTACTGATAGCATTGTTCACTTGCCTCTTCGAGGGGGAAGTCTCCAATAGAGCAGAGCTCTATTATAATAATACCCAAGACAAGATTTCGCATACCATTTACTTATATTTATACTCTATATATCCAAAAGAAAAATCTAGAAGAAGATCCTTCTAGAAGCAGAAGCTTCTATTAGTTCTTCTTACATTTGACTTTATTCTTCCTTATTGCTAGGCCTTATTAATATTGGCCTTTATTACATGGAATTATATTATTCTACCTACGTGAGGGGTTAGGGAGGTTAGGTCCCTAACATATGAAGATTGAAGAAAGCTTTGTACGAGACTAAGTAGGCACCCAGGGCATGATATGCTAGATCAAACAATTATTTGATGAGCTTGGGGATGGTTTCCCATTGATCCTATATGTGGATGACCTGTTTCTAAAAAGAGATGAGAAGCTCATAGTTGTGTGCAAGAGGGAGCTCACTTCAGAGTTCAAGATGAAGTATCTAGTTTTGATACATTACTTCTTGGGATTGGAGGTGTGGAAAAGATCAAATGAGAATTTCCTTAGCCATGGAAAAAATACTATTGAGATCCTACAAAGATTCTAGATGATGGACTGAAATTACATGGCCACACCCATGACGATAATTCTGAAGCTACTGAGTGATTCATATTCAAATTTGGTGGATCCCATGATGTATATAAAACTGACAGGATCCTTGATGTACCTATTTAACACTAGGACGTACATATGTGTTGCACTGAATACCTTGAGTTACTACATGGTTGAACCTAGACATGTACGTTGGTTGACAACAAAACATATGTTGAGATACCTACATGGTACAAGTGGATATGGATTGAGATATGCCTCAGATGGAGATGTGAAGTTGCATGGATATACAAACTCTAACTCGGTAGGGAGTGCAGTGGATCGAAAGAGTAGTTCCAGATGCTGCTTCAGTTTGAGATCAATGTGATATCATTGTTGAATAGGAAGAAGAAATCAATGGCACTCAGTACAACAGAGGCAGAGTATATAGAAACCAATATTGTAAGCCCTGAAGCAGTGTGGATTCTAAATTTCTTGCAGGAATTCATCAGAGACATGATATAGAAGGGAGCAGTGAATCTCCAATACACATCCATATATGAGAATATTTCAGACATTCTCACCAAGCCTTTGTCTAAGAAAATATGAGTAGCATTAGGTAGACATTCACCCAGATTAATCATGTTGATTTGGCCAAGGGAGAATGATACATTCACTCACAAGATTAGTCATGTTGACTTGGCTAGTGGTGAATGGCCCATGCACAATATTTCTCCTATTAGTCATGTTGATTTGACTAGGAGTGAAAAAGACTCAAGGTGCTCCAGAGAAAATCTTGGCGTGATGCAGAATGTCCACCCTCATTGAGAGGGAGGTGTGTTGTTTCTTCTCATACCGAATAACCCCTCTGGACAAGGGTTCCCTAGATTAGTCATGTTACTGAGGGGGTAATGGACTGTTGGAACTTATGAGAGAAGAAGCATAACACGCATAGTTGCGAGGACTATGGAAGTAGCTTCATGCTACTGGATGAGACTATAACTATGGTTGATGGCATTGTAGTAGTTGTGTTCTACTAGATGATTGTTGCATAGTTACATAGACATCAACTATGATTATGGATGATGGCATTGTAGTAGTTGTATGCTACTAGATTATTGTTTCATAATCATAGGTATGACTATGGTTGATGGCATTTTAGTAGTTGTGTGCTACTAGCTTATTGTTTCATAGTCATACAGATGACTATGGATGATTCCATTGTAATCATTGTGTGCTACTAGCAAATTGTTGCATAGTCATTTGGATCCTGGCTACGGTTGATGGCATTATAGTAGTTGATTGATGCATAGTCATAGAGGTTGTAGACTATGATTATGGTTCATGGAATGATAGTAGATGTGTGCTACCAGTTGATTGTTGCATAATCATGGAGACTGTTGGATTTCTTAGTGGTATCTTTTGTAGCTATAAGTTTATTGCAGGAGAAATACAGTGTGTATCTGGATAGTATTTGTGTGCTACTTGGAGTGGTTTTGTACCACCGGATAATAGTTGTGTACTACTATGGATCAACACAGTCCTATTCTAATGGATGGCATTGTAGTAGTTGTGCGCTACTAGCTAATTACCATGGAGACTACTAGTTTACATTAGGAGTAGTTGAGTGCTACTTGATTATAGATAATGTGATAGACGATTTGAGTTACCGATGGCCTTGTGGAATTTGTGTGCTACCAACTAATTGTAGAGTAGTCAGGGGACTACTAGATGAAGACATCATGAAATATGCCTCCCTAGCTAAGAGGGAGTGTTGATGTTTGGTAGTTGTACAGGAGGATCATTCCCTCCTATATGAATTTTCTTAGATGTGGAGAAGATTCCAGAAGCAATAGATCCATTGGATAGATGTTGAAATACCCCAAAAGAGAAGTTCACCCAAAAGAATAAATAATAATGAAAAGACACCTTCCCAGAAGAGAAATCAACCCAACTAGAAGGACATGAAGATGATAAATAAGGAGGCGCCTTAGCTAATTTTTTCACTCACTCACACTCTCTCAGCTACATATAATCAAGGTGCAAGTTTGGAGAAAGTGATGCAGTAGCTATAGTGACTCAGTTTCTTCTTGTTTAGTCTTTTTCCATCTCTCTCTTGTGCGCTACTCCTTGAGGAGGTGTGCAATCTTGGTATAGTGTTTTTGTTGTAGATGTGGTGATATTTTTGGTTGAGGGAGCCTTTGTGCTAGGGTTTATCTATTTGGACTTGCTTTGTTAACATAATCTATCTAAGAAAGGTTGCTTGTTTTTCCCCCCATTTGGGGTTTTCCCAGGATAAATATCTTGTGTTCTTTTTGTTTCTTGTTTATGCTTCTACTACTTGGTACATGATATATATGTTAATGGTAATGATGTAAATGAACACCAGTAACATTAATTCTTTGTAAATAAGGAAAACATAAGATAAGACAAATCCTATTGAAGTTCCACTAACATCAGTTTCAACTTGGAAAAACTTACTAATGTATCACAAAGATGAAATAGGTTGTTGAGTGATCTTCTTCTTCAATAATTTGAAATTCCTATCAGCTGCTTATGTCCATTTAAACAGTTTCTTGCTTTCCTTGAATTTTTCCACAATTCGAGAACATAACTTATTGAAACTTCTTATGAACTCTCTATAAAAACTTTCTAAACCATGGAAACTCCTTAGCTCAAACACATTCCTTGGAGTAGTCCACTTTACAATTGATTGCACGTTTTCTTGATCCATCTTTAAACCATTCTCAGATATCACAAATCCAAAATATATCAGTTAGCCCTTCATAAAACTGCATTTCTTCAAATTGATCAGTAACTTATTTTTCTGCAAAGGACTCAAAACCATATTGATATGTCTCAAATGTTCTTATCTTGTTTGACTATATATCAAGATATCATCTAAATACACTATCACAAATTTTCCAATGAATTCTTTCAAAACCTCATTCATCAATACCATGAAAGTACTTGGAGAATTTGTGAGCCCAAAAGGCATCACCAACCATTCATACAACCCACTATTAATTTTTAAAGAAGTATTCTATTCATCCCCTTTTCTAATACTTATTTGATGATATCCACTTTTCAAATCAATCTTTGAGAAATACTTAGCACTGTGACTCAAACAATTTAACAGATCATCAATTCTAGGCAATGGAAATCTATAACTTATGGTGATCTTGTTGATTTCTCTTGAACCAATACATATTCTCCTTCCTCCATATTACTTTGGGCTAAGTACGGTTGGAACAAAACATGGACTCAAACTTTCCTTTATCGGTCCTTTACCCAAAATCTCTTACACCTGATTTTTTATCTCCTCATTTTCTGGTGGTGTCATTCTATATGCAACTTTGTTAGGAAAACTTGCTCCTAGAATCAAATAAATATGATGACTAATACTCCTTATAGGGGGTAATGCATTCAAAAAATCATCAACTATAATATCAACAAACTCATCTAACATGGTCTTAACTTCCATAGGAAAATCATCCAAATTTGTACTTGTAAGTACTACCTTAGGTTTCTCAATCAATGAAAAATGTACCTCCTCTTTCTTGAGGAGTATTTCCATTCTACTCATCATCAATACACTAGGACAAACTTCCTCTTTGACTCCTTCATCATGCAAGGGAAACAATACATGCTTGTTTCCATGTTTCTACAAAGAATAATTGTTTATCCTTCCATCATGAATGGATTTTATGTTGTACAACCATGATATTCCCAACAAAATATGGCAGACATCCATGGGAATTATGTCAAATAACACCTCATCCTTGTAGCTAGCAATTTGGATTTCCACACTACATTGCTCATTCAGAAAAATATGTTGTCCTTTTTGCAACCAGGGCACTTTGTAGGGAGTGGGATTCAGTGTCCTCTTCAGTCCCAACTTCTCTACCATCTCTATGGAAACCAAATTATTTGTGCTACCACTATCAATAACAACTTTGCAAAACTTACTTCTCGATATGCATATAGTTTTGAATAGACTTTTCCTCTGAGCTGGTTCTTTAGCTTCTTTATCTGAATTGATCAGAACTCTTTTCAACAACAATGACCCCCCTACCTTAGGAACTTCTTCTTTTGAGACTGCATTCACATTCTCTTCCTTGGCTTCTGCAACATGTGCACTTCATTGACCTACTGAGTATGGAAAGTATCACTTTCCATACTTCTTCCATTTCGTCTCCTCATCTTTTTGGTTTTTAGTCTTATTGACCCAAGAAGGCAATGTGTCTCATTTCATGGGAAGAAGGGGCCATTAGGATCGAAGGTTCCCTAGCAAAAACATCATGCAATAAAATCTCTCCCTGGGATCCTGAGAGAAATGAAACACCTCTCTAAGAAAAGTGAGGGACCCATAAATAAATAACTAAGTAATTAATGCTTCTTTCCAAGGTAAAGCATTTGTGGGCTATGCATTTCCTTTTTAGTGCCCCTTATTGTATTCAACTTGGAAAATCCTGCAAACCAAGGTAGAGCGTATGTGGGATATGCATTTCCTTTTAGTGTCCCTTATTGTCTTCAACTTGGAAACACGTGCAAAATAAATGGCTAATAAAGGGCTTGGAAAAATATGCTTTAAAAAAGAACAAAAAGAGGAAAAGGATGTGGCTATCCCTCAACAAAGGCACCCATAAATGAGACAATATGAGTTGTTGTATGTCATGAAACCCCATAACCAGAAGTCTTACCCCACTCCACCTTATACTCATAGATGACTTAGATAGGTTTCACTTGGGAAACACCTTTGACTTGGGGATTGACTGACCCAATAGGATGCATTGACACCCCTCCCATACCAAAATTTGACAAACTGTATAAGGTCTTTGAGCACTTTTTTAGTTTGAAAAGGGGGGTTTGATGCACATGTTTGGGTGGTTCCATTATTATATGTGGCTTACTTGGCATGATCCTTTTGACTTATGGACCCTTGAAGGGTGCATCTATGTGTCTTTGTAGGAACTTTCTCGATGGACAGGTCTTCATGAGGAGATGGATTTGTTTAGATCTTCATGAGGGATTTGAAGTCCAAGGATGGATGCAGAAACCCCAGGTCCGAGGCAGGCTTGTGATCACTATTTTCAAATTGAAGGAGCTTGTTTCCTTTGGAGGCACTCTGGCATGGCTAGGAGATGAGATCCCACCTCTTTCCACCTGGACGCTAGCTTTGGAGGCTTGGACGTCACCCTACTAGCCTGTGATGTCACTTAGGCCTTGATGCTTTGATGGAGGATGGTGTGACATGATGGTTGGCACCTGTGGCATGATGGATGGACTTTGGAGGCCTAGTGTTGCACTTCTCCACCTCAACATTCCATTTTTGGAGTGAAGTGTCACCCTAAAGGGGATGACGTCACCCTTTAAGGGTTATTTTGTGTAAAATTGATTTTATGTAATTGTAAGGGAAACTTTTATGAGGTCAGCCCTCTTTATATTTTAAAGTTGAATTTTAAAGTGGACAAATATGATTTCAATGCCTCATATAAATAGAGGCCTTACCATTTTAATTTTTCATCATAACTCTTCCTCACACAAGAGGATTAGATCTGAAATTTTCTCTCTCTTTGGCATACTTGGACTCTTTTACTCATGCACTAGGCTTGGAGGAGCTATTTTTGGATGTCTCTTGGCTTATTCTTGGTGGAAAAATATGCAACTAGGGTTTTTGCTTCATTATTCTTGGTGAAGTAAGTAAAATATGAAATTTTCATTTCATGCATTGAATGCTTATGGTAAATTTTACTTTTTCATAGTGCAGATTATGAGACTGTTTGCTTAAAACCCTAGGAGAGGATAATAAGGTGTTTGCTCCTCTCTCTAGATCATTCCACTTATTAAATTGTTAAGAGAATCATGTCTAGATTAGGATCCTAAATCCCTAAAGTAATATCACTTGAGGAGTCTTGTTCTAGAAACTTGTTGCTATATATTTCAAGAGTCTAAGGACTTGCTCTCTAGCAAATTCATCTCTAGAGGCATGAAGTTTGAGGCCCTAAGGTGATAGATCCTCAAACTTCATCTCATTGTCCTTAGACAGTATTATCATCATTATTTATCCAAGTTATATTGTTGTTGTAAATGACTCCATAGCCCAAAAGGCACTATTTTACTTGTTCTCTTGAGAAGGAATTGATCAAACAACTCTCAAACTTTATTGTCTAATCCTTTACTAACTTTTCCTAACCCTAGCTTAGCTTAAACCACTAATTTTATTGTTGTTGTTGCAAACAATTCTACAAACTTCATAATTTGCTTCACTTTGTTGCATACACTAACTTCATACTAGCCTAACTTACTCAGAAATTACTTGTGATAAGTGCTACCTGGTCTATTGGACAAATGCTAAGTTTATACTTTGATTTCATGCAATTCTGATCCATATTTCTTGTGGTTGTTACAAAACTTTATTGGCTATAATAAATTGTTACCTTGTTGCAATTTTACATCAGCCATAATACATTTATGTTGTCTATTGTCTTTTGAGGTTACATTGCATACTTGTACTTGGAAATCAATATGTAGATTTTGCAATTGTTCTTGTTCCAGGTAGGTACCCAAAACACTTCTCTTTGCCTCAATTTCACGGACATAGACATTTGACTTAGGTAACCAGTGAGAGGGTCCTTCAAACTTGGCCACATCCTTGTTATCTTGTCCCTTGAGTTTATTAGGGAATCCTCCCCTAGGTTGCACCTCCTCCATCCCTAAAACATGGGGATTTTCCACTAAGGTGATAGTGGTGGGTTTTCTTGTAGTTACGCAGATTTGGAGACTTTTGTTGGGGCTTTGGAATAAGTGAAAATCCCATGATAACATGCAGTAAGGATTTGCAGCCTGAGTTTTAACTTTTACTATACAATAAAGTCCTCTTACATTACATAGCTACAGGGTATTTTGAAAAATATGCCTAGTTTATTAAAAGAAATCTCATAACTAATTCCCAAATGAGGTGATATAGATCATAACTATGAAAATAACTTCTTGGATGCCTAATAGTAATATTTTGGACTTGACCTACAATTAAAACTCATCATTGTAATTATACCATCTACATCAAATAAATACCATATAAATACTTCAGAAAACAACATGAAATCTTATTAAAGTGTTGGCGTAAAACGATAATGGGACCACATGTTTTTATTATGTTCTCATTCCTTCACTTGTCACGAACCCCTTCCTAAAATATGGCATGGTTACAAGTAAGTTTTATACAACATCTTTGCAGCTTGCAAACCTCATTATGTTGAAACACATTTTAAATAGAAAAGTTACAAAAGATAATCTATGCAGTTTGCAAGCCTAATTCCATCTAAACAAGTTTATATGTATGGAATTCAGAACAAGTTGAACACTTACATGTGACAAATCCATAGTTTGACATGCATATACATTATTAGCCCTCCCAAGCAAGATAATCCATGTTGGGATTAATCATTGAGATTTGACATTTCATTTTTGTTTTTAAATTTTCAATATAAAATTAAAATTTTAAATATATATTGTAAAAAAATTGAGATTTGACATTTCATTTTTGTTTTTAAATTTTCAATATAAAATTAAAATTTTAAATATATATTGTAAAAAAATTAGGATTAGGGTTCCTAATCCCTGGTTCCTAATTTTAGGATGAGTGCCACACCTGCACCAAATTCTTCAATTGATTATGATCACACCCATGATTTGTGTAACTATGCACAAGTATGTGGAATTGATTAGTAATGGCATTCCTTCATGTTGAGAGTATGGATAATATTCACTTAAGGCGGTGTGTCGACCCACTACCTAGTGCATTTAGGGCTTTAATGAACCTACATATGGGTAAATTACCCACTTTATCATTTATAATTAGCTCATCCTAGATACCTTCTTGGGGCTAGTGCTCCAACCCTAGAAGGATGTCTATAAATACACATACACTCCTCATTTGTTAAACATATTCATTCATTAAGTTGATGAAGTGTGATAAACTCTTAAGGGAACTAGGATGTGTATAAATACACATATACTCCTCATTTGTTAAACATATGCATTCATTAAGTTGATGAAGTGTGATAAACACTTAAGGGAACTTCTCCAATTCACTCTTTCTCTCTTGTGCTATTTTGATTCACTTAGAGAACTGGTTTTTTTGTTAAGTATGTGTCTCTCTTTCTCATGGGCACACATCTTGATAATTTTTGTGATAAATATGAAAGGTTTCTACATGATTGGATTAGGGTTTGATGAAGAGATCACTGTAGATATTCCATATTTGTGTTCTCAACAATTCATATATTATACTTATTTCACATTCTAAGCAAGTGAATCTTAGCGACCTATATTTTGTCTGTGGATTGAAGTTGATAATTGAAGATATTCTCATCGGTAAATATAAAACAAGGAATGAGAAGAACTTCATCTTCAAATATGTTGTTGGAACAATACATTAATCATTAAAGGAATTTCTAAGATTCATTTGAAACAATGAAATGAGAATAGAAGGCAATACTTATCTTCCAAAAACAATAGATTAATCATTAAAATAATGTATGAGATTCATTTGAAACAAGGAAATGAGAATAGAAATAAATAATTACCTTCATTATCTTTCATGCAATAACTCACATATCTTGATTTTCATCAAGATTATCTTCTAACTACAAAAATATTAAGATTTAAATGTTTTTTCCTTGCACAAGATATTTTGATGTTGTCCTAGATGCTTTACCTTGGGAGAGAAGTGTAGACCTCCCAAGTTGCACCGATAATGTGGGTGTGTAACAAACATCTAGTTAAATTCATTTTATCCCTTGAGGTTTGTCAACTAAAAATCAAAATGAATATCGCCTGAAAATGCCAAGCTCCATGTTTCAGGTTAATAAGTGAACATCAAATGAATGTCCAAATAAAAATCCAAGACACTACATAGATCGATGGAATATTGAAGTTGATGTAGTTACTTCTATTTGACATTGTATCACTAGAACAAATTTAGAGTTATATTTAGCATCCTCTATTTTTAATTTTAAAATTTCTTATGTTGAGAATGTTTACACGTTGTAAATGGTCATATTTGGAAACCTGTGATTGGAATACCAACCCACTATTCATGGACCTCATGGGTATAACCATAAGGAACGTCCCATCATAGCATGGAAAGAATTGATGCTTGGTGGGTGGGGGGAGATTCTTTCCGAAAACCAACTCACCAAGAGACATGTCCTAAATCATGTGTGTGTTGAGATCACAAGAGAGATAAAGATTGAATGGAACCACCAACAAACCATAAATTGACATGAACCATAAGTACATAATAAAGAGGAGAAGATAAACCTGTGAATAAGAGAAACACAAGATATGGTGTGTGTAGGATAAAGAATCATGCTAGCAAGAAAAATAATAAATCATTATGAATCAATATGATGATATGATACAAATGAGGGATCAAGTTGTGTATTTATAGTGAGTGTCCCTTTAAAAAGGGAATCATCCCTTCAAGAGGGTGTTATGGACTACAAAACAAGGGCACACACCCCAAGAGGGTGACTATGCCAACCTAGTCAAATATATAAAATAAATACAATAAAGAGGGCACTTAGAAATAAATTACCACATGTGAACATTACCATCATTCCAACACCTCCACCTCCACCCCCCTCCCCTAATATTAATATGGGGACATCAAGAAGGCTGCTAAATTATAGGAGTGGTCATACCCAATGAAATAGAGATATAACCTAGTTGAAAATATAGAGTGGGTATGAGATAACCTAACTCAAATACAAGTGTGATGGGTATATCAAGGCCCAACCATTATCATAGAACTATTAAACTCTTGAGGAAATTCCACCACTTAATACTCATCATCTAGAGACACATGACATTGATTTGCCCATCTAATAAGTAAGCATTGAAAAGAGGCATAAGCATAAGAGAGAAGAATGAGTGGGTATACATAACTCAGTGTAAACTAAGCCATTTTTGGAGGAAGAGCACGTGGGTTTGTGTTGACCCAACTCAATACAAAATTGGAGCCAATAAGTTGAAATAATGTTTCCACCAAACTACTCATATGTTGGAGAAATTTGCCACTAACCTACTTATTCCATTAAGGAGGGTTGGAAGACTTATTTCTTGCAACATTGTGCACCTACTAGGAGAGTGGTACTACTAAATTTCTCATCTAATGAAGGAGTAATGGAAGAAACAAAGCATATAGAAATGGAGAATGTAGCCACCGATCTTATCAATTTCTAGGAATGTAGCCACCGATCTTATCAATTTCTAGAAAAAATTGTCACTGGCCTACTCATGCAATGGAGGAGGGTGAGAAGACATATCCTTTCCATACTAATTATCTACTTGGAGAGTGGTACTATTGAATTTCCGGTATGAAGATTTTTCAGAAAACACATATTGTCTAGGAATGATGAATGCAACCACCAATTGACTCAATTTCTATAAATCATTATCATTGACCTATTCATCCAATTAAGTAAGGTGGAAAGATATATCTCTGCCATACTGTCAATACACTAGGAGAGCGGTAATGGACTATCCATATGAATAAGTATTGGAAGAAACATCTTGTAATACTAAGGAGATAGGAGTACACACCTCAAATAAATTCAGTTGTATCAAAAGTGAGAGTGAAAAGATTTGAGTCCATATATTTGAAAGAGCTTGAATATGACAAAGTATGCTCAAATACAATATGTGTTTGGGTTCATGGATACTCAATATAGGTGCACATTAGAGGGAAAATCTTAGAAGGAAGCTCGAATATAAGATAAGAGTGGGTTTATAAATACATAACTCCTCACAAGAGTGGCCATAGTCGAAATAGAATACAGGGTTTTGAGATACAAGTGAGAGTTGGTGAGTGGATAACCAACTCGAAAAGGTGGTCAACTATAGTTTAAATAAAGAAGTGAAATATAATGAACACCCATCTCAACATAGTGTCATCCCTATGCACAACATCCTCCTTGAATATGGACAAAAAGCCATGAAGAGAAAGCATTAGATAGTAATTCCTCCTTGTAATGTTGAATGTTATTCATCTGAAGATAGAACCTCCCCAAAACACCATAGTACCAATATTGTGCGTTGACCCAAAAACGTTGAAAAACCTTGTTTTACCTAAAACCAACACTTACACAATTTTTACCGGCCAAAACTCTAGACTATCTTCAAATGAGTAGTTGAAATAAGATTGTTGGTGAAAAAAACATGTACAATGACATTGAACCCTCACATGAGTGTGCTATGGAAGGGGAAAATCAATCCTATCATTAATGTGCACAAGAGAGAAAACACCAATCACAAGTGTTGAAGTTTTATTTATACAACTAGCAGTTGCGGTTCTTCTTTATTATTATAATCATTTAGCACATTAGTTGCATAAATAAGATCAATGAAAGAGAGACAATCACATAAACAATAGACACAAATTATCCTGGGAAACCTTCATGGGGAAGAAAACCCAAGAAAACTTCTTCAATATAGATAGACCAAAGACCGAACAAAATATCCTCTTCTACTCCTTCACTAGGAAGAGTAGTGCACCACTTAACGAAGAAATACCAAGACACATACCAAGAACCCTCCTTGACGTCACACTTAGCTGCAGTAGCAGTTCCTCCAAGACTTACGCACTTCTTCATAGTTGCAGGGCTAGTGTGGTGAGTGTGTTCAAATGAGACACCATCCTCACATATAAATACAAGTTGTGACTCTTCACTTGGTGGAGCCGATTTCTCCTAGAAGTGGCTAAAA
>CBVK0103581558.1:0-11996 GCA_900067695.1 Picea abies
CAACAATTTCCCATTCTATAATGGAAGTGGGAAGTAGTCACAATGGATTTTATTACAAAGCTACCCAGAAAAGTGAAGTCACATGATTCCATCATGGTGGTGGTGGATAAATTAACTAAGGAAACACTTTTTATTCTGGTGAAGACTACGCACAAGGCAACACATATTACACAAATCTACATGAAGGAAGTTGCCAGGCTACACAGAGTGCTTAAGACAATAATTTCAGATAGAGATCCAAAGTTCACTTCCAATTTTTGGAAAGGTTTGTTCAAAGTTTGTGGGACAAATTTAAATCTCAGTACAACATATCACCCAGAGTCAGATGGGAAAACAAATAAGACTAACATAATAATTAAGGACATGCTTAGAATGTATGTGATGGATCAACCATCAAAGTGGGAGGATTATATTAATTTAGTTGAATTTTATTACAATAATGGGTATCGGGCCTCATTAAAAATGAGTTCATTTGAAGCATTGTATGGAAGGAAGTGTAACACATCAGTGAGTTAGGATAATCCAATAGACATAGTAGTTATTAGGCTAGATTTGTTGAAGGAAATGGAAGAGGAGATGGAAAATATCAAGATGAATTTAAAGGTTGCCTAGGATAGGAAGAAAAATTATGCAAACAAGAATATAGTGTTTAGATATTTCAAAGCGGGTGAACATGTGTTTTTAAAAGTAAAAGAGAAGAGAAGTTCACTAAGATTAGGAAGTTTCCCGAATTTGGTAGCAAGAATATTGTGGACCTTTTGAAATATTAGAAAAGATAGGGCCAATTGCATACATGATAGAATTTCATGCATCCATGAGAGTGCATAATGTATTTCATGTGTCATTATTAAAAAAATATGCATCTGACCCTAACCACATAATTGATTGGACTGTGATCCAGGTGCATCACGAAGGGGATTTCTGGGTGGAACGAGTATGCATCCTAGACCGAAAAGTCAAAGTGATCAGGAACAAAGCCATAAGGCTGGTAAAGTTTCAATGAACCTGCTACGGTCCCGAAGATTCTACATGGGAGCATGAAGAAAACATGCAGGAAGAATACTTGCAAATTTTTCTCAATTTTGAAGAAAACAAAATGCAAGACTCCATTATGAGCAATTGGAGTTTCAGAACCACATCTCAGAGTCCTATCCAACCTATGTTGGGGATCTGATAAAATAATGGCACATTCATTGGGTTAGCCTTGATAAACAAATTGTGGATTCCTTGGGTTCGTGGGTTGATAGGAATAAGAGATTTTTCTGAGAATTTTTGCTGGAGTTGTGAAATTGTAGAATTTTATTTCTTAAAGTATTGTGATGTAAGTTGTGAAATTGTAGAATTTTATTTCTTAAAGTATTGTGATGTAAATTTGTATATTTATATTGGCATAGTGTACACCAAGTGATGCAAGAGAATTTTCCCTCCAAAATAAACCTTGTTGATTAGGCCTTAAGGGGGTATTAAAATTTACCAAGGGAGTGGGTTTCCTAAATTAAAATTATTAAAATTCCTATGTTTTTAATGAATTCTAGAAGAGTCTAGATAATGGTGAGTTATTAGCTTAGTGTTTTGTAATGTAATAGAATCTTCCATATGAATCAAATTTCAATAGTTTGAAGAGATCTTAGCGAGATATTAAAGATAGAAATTAAAATTATTAAAATTCCTATGTTTTTAATGAATTCTAGAAGAGTCTAGATAATGGTGAGTTATTAGCTTAGTGTTTTGTAATGTAATAGAATCTTCCATATGAATCAAATTTCAATAGTTTGAAGAGATCTTAGCGAGATATTAAAGATAGTGTAGATCTCAAGGAGAGAAATTAGGATCTAAAAGAACTTAGGAGAGATTTTAGGATCTGAACCAAATTCAGGTATCATAATCCTTTGAGTATTAATAGTGCACAGAGATTCGTTAATAACAATATTTGTGTTTATAAACTCTCTATGTCAATGTGAAATTTGGGTATCTTCCATTGTATTTGTGTCCCTATGTTGAGTGATTTAAGTCTATATTGGACTTTGCCAAAGTCGTTTCTGTAGGTTTCAAGAGTTAAACTATAATAAAATCCTTAATTCAGAGAGGGAAGAATCAATCAGGGTCGAACTGACAGTTGAATCAGAACAAAATTGAGGATGAACCAAATATTGAATTCGTTTCTATGTGGAGGTGAGTCGAGGGTCAAATACCTTCAATGAATAGAGTTAAATTCCTCTACATGCATCAAAGAACAATTCCCCTTTATCATCATTTGATCGATGACTTAAATTCCTTAAGTAATGGAGACATATTTTTGGGGTTTTTCAATCGTCGAGGAGTTAAGATTGATGGATCGAAACTTCAAAGTTCTGTAGTTATGAATATGGAAAAGCTAAGGTAGTCTCAAGAAATCAATGACGGATATCTAATCTGAGTGAGTTGGATCTATGGCCTTTGAAAGGACGTGTAGTAGCTGATCTGTCGATACCAAGAGGGAATTGTAAGGAAGACAATGAATCGTGATCATTGATCACTAGATATCAACAGGGAAGATTGATCCATCAATTCAGAATCCCGTAATGAAGTCTTGTCCAGATCGATGGTGGTGATTATATCTGGATGAATGATTTTTATTTATAATCGATGTCCAACATTAGATTGTTTGTACTCGTCATATAGAGACCCCAAACTACATTAAGGAGTTGTGTCGATGATGAACAAGGATCACCAATGATGACAAATCTAGGGTCGTTGACGATGATAGGCTTGGTAACCCCACTGATGAGAAGTGAGGATGACAATGATGAGCTGGGAGAACAAAATTAATCAATGACGAGGATAAGTTAAAGGAGAATATCGACGATAGAGAAAAAAAGAGTATTGGAGAAGATTGAAATAAATCGATGGTGTTGATTAAGTTCTTTACATCTAGATTGATGGTCTAAGATGATGGAGATGGTTCCCATTTTTTCAGGCCTAGTATATGATCAAAGCAGTTGGATATGTGTGTTTGATCTCAGGTGAAAACATCGATGACGATACATATGTCATCAAGTTGGGACAATTGAGTGTTGTAGTTTCTCTCTAACAAGAAAATAACGATGAAGACACCCTTATCTTAAGGTCATGGTCTTGGTTGCAAGGTAATACATGATCTTAGTGTCTAGATGAATGAGGGTTTGGTTCAGTTCCACAACAAAGAGTGTTAAGCTAGTACCTCTGTGTATTCGAAATATGAATTGGGATAGGGATGACATGGTCCAGAACAAAGTTGGTTTAAGGATTTAGAATCACTGTACTAGATTTAGAATGATCCAGTAAGACTAAGATGATAACAGAGTTATTTAGGACTCTGTGATAGAGAAGGATTTGGGAATATAGAATAATTTGAGAGATCAAGTATTGAAGCTATGAGCAAAGTTTATTCCATACTCTACACACCTGTGGGAATTCGACCGGGATGTCACCATCAAGTGGTATCAGAGCATGATAATGCTCTTTGGAGTTTTGTAAGAGATACAAAATAAATGATACAAAGTTTACACAAAGGAACTTTGAGGTTGCATAATTTAGGCCATTCCAACCAAGAAGCAGAATTGGGAGGAGATATTTGGGAGACAAGATATTATAATTGATATTGTAGGTAATGGTCAAATGTTTTATAGTTAACTCTGGTGAAAATATAATGGTGTTGCAGTTAGCAACAAGAATATAAAGGATATTTTAGCAGCCACTACAACTAGGGACACTGTAACAGAGGAAGAGGGAGCAAGCAAAGCTCTCAAGTGAATAAGCTTGTGGTAGAAATAACCTTGCAGTGAGGGATGATGTAAACACTTTCAACGGATGGTAATGATATAAGTTATCAAAAGAGTGTGAGTAGGTGCAGAAGGCAGAAAAGAGAAGAGGATGCTAAAAAGGTTCTATAGGAGAGAACCTATGATACCAAAAGGTCAAGCTCGTAAAGGAAGCTTGATGGGGTATTGAGTGGTAAGGTGCAAAGACTTGCTACAAAGGAGGCTTGATGAAGCTCACAATGGGAAAGGAGAAGCTCACAAAAGGAGGGTATGGAGATGACTACTGATAGTCACGATAGAGGTTCATAGAGAAGACACAAAAAGAGGAAAAAGGATTCCAGAGGAAGATGAGTCAAGAGGATCTTGACAAGGAGCTTACTGAGTTAAAGGAGAGACTCAGTATAATTATGGAGATATTATAGGAAAGTGATGCATACCAGAGATGAGGTTGGAATGTGAGGAACAAGGTCAAGTGGCCTATTGTGCATTTGTTTATGAGTAAATTGATGCAAAAAATGAGTGTTTTCCTCAAGACAGAGGAAACGCTGAAGAAGAAGAGGAGGTATAGATTGAGTGCTTGGATGGAGAGAGAGAAACTCAGAGGAGCTGAGTTTGGATAGCGGTAAATGATGGAAGAAGGATTTCACTTTTGTGAACCAGAGAAAGGGTCATTCCTTAGAGATATAATGTATGAGATGTTTATGGGAGACTTGTTGAGAGTCTCATGGATTGTTGGGAAAGTTTATATCAACATGTGGGGATGATGTCAGATGCATCAAATGAGACCGCAAGGTCTTATGTTTAAAAAAAATATAATTTGTGTGTATTTGCAAGTAAACTGAGCCAAGAGTCTATTATCAAGGAGGAAAATACAACATTGTCTCATGAAGGTGATCATGATAAAGATAAATTTCAATTAAGTTATGCAGAGCTTGAGAGTTAGAAACAAGATCTCGTTATAATAGTGAGCAATACAGAGATAGATCATGAAGAAATCAATGAAGACGAAGGAGTTGAAGAAGAACATTAAGATACAATGATAATGAATTATGAGGAAGAGCTAAGGTTGTTGGAAGAATGGATAGAAATTCCCAAAGGACGAGAAGATTGCATAACAATTGTAGACACAAAGCATCCAAGAATGCTTAATTGCAGCATGGTGAGGGAAGAAATTGATGGTCAAGACTTAGTATTGTCTTGTAAATATGGAATTTTGATATATACATAAAAAAAAAGTGCAAACCAAAGGATTGTCTCGAGAGGAAATGAGGAGGATGAAAGTGATTAGGATACTGCCAAAGATAACTCATAAATTAAAGAAAGAACTCATGAACTAGAGAAAGCAACAAACTACCTATACAATGAAGAAAAACATGGGATGTTAATAGTCATTCACTTGGTTGATGATGAAATTAAAGAATTGGAAAAGAAAATTGTTTGTTGTAATATGTTTATTTCTTGTGCAAGTGTAGACTGTTACAGGTATGAACTAACTGAGAGGGGGGGTGAATTAGTTAGTGTAGATTTTTAACAATCTCTCTCCTTTTTAACTTTGAATCATTAATCTTAGTGGCAGTGAGTCTTTACTATGAAATAGCATCTGTTCTCCATAAATCGATTGCCATCAATGACAACCTTGATCATCTGCGTCAACTCTGCTATAGCCATATCTCCAACAATAAGGGTGAGAGGTCTAAAAGAATTCAGTGTTCCAAGAATATCCAAGGAAGTCGGAGGAGATAATTGAATGTATCAAACACTTCCAGAGAAGTGTATGAAGAAAAATGGAGTAAGATGCAGAATGTAAGACATATCCTGAGAGAAGTTGTAGAATTTGGAGAGTATTCCCATGGACATAAGGACCTCAAATAAGTTGAGGAAAACAAAGAGAATATTGTTGCAGCAAGATGAATGAAGGAGATAGGTGAAGAGATGGAAATAAGAGCCATGCACATTATGCATATAGAAGTGTAGCAATAATTTTGCAACAATACCATGAACCAACAAAAAGCAAAGCTAGACATTGAAATATATGATTTATGGAGGCTAATAATTAAGTAGTCTAGATGGAAATACCATGGGATAAAAAAGGTGGTCAGCCACAAATTGTTGTTAGTTGAGAGAGACTACCTCAAGGTGAAAGGAAAGCAAGCAAGCAAGATATGGGATCCTGGAAAACCTCAAACATAGATGAGGAAGGAGGGAAACAAACTGAGTAAACAACAATAGAATAGAGTTTGGGATCCTGGAAGATGGAGGAAAAAAATGAATAAATCATGCAATGAAGAATATAGAAATAATTAGATATGGGATCAAAGAAGAGTGAAGCAAATGAAGACACATGACTAGGATATCATGAAAATTTTTAACCCTGGGATTTTGATGCAAGAGCATTTTCCCTCCAAAAAAAAACTTGTTGATTAGGCCTTAAGGGGGTCTTAGAATTTACCAAGGGAGTGGGTTCCCTAAATTAAAATTATTGTAATTCCTATGTTTTTAATTAATTCTAAAAGAGTCAAGATAATGGTGAGTTGTTAGCATAACATTTTGTAATGTAATCAAATCTTCCATATGAAGCAGAGTTTGAGGGTTTGAAGATATCTTAGCGAGATATTAGAGATAGTGTAGATCTCAAGGAGAGAAATTAGGATCTAAGAGATATTAGGAGAGATTTTGGGATCTGAACCAAATTTAGGTATTATAATTCTTTGAGTACGAATAATGTAAGCCTATGGGAATTAGAGTGGGGAATATGAACCGAGATAGACAAAGAGAAGATAGAGGGGTGTGAGTGTGGAAAAGGCCAAGTGTGGCCAAAGACCAAACAAAGGCCAATTGAATTTTAATCGAGCTAGGAAGGTAAAAGGCCTTATGTAAACTTATGTAGAAATATTTGTTAATAGAAATCTTTGTGTTTATGGGCTCTCTATGTCAATGTGAAATTTGGCTATCTTCCATTACATTTGTGTCCCTATGTTGAGTGATTGAACTCTAGATAAGACTCTCCCAAAGTCAAAGTTGTAGGTTTCAGGGGTTAAACTATAATAAAATCCTTCATTCAAAGAGGGAAGGATTGATCAGGGTCAAACTGTCAATCAAATCAGAGAAAAATTGAGGATGAACCAAAGATTGAATTTGGTTCTATGTGGAGGCAATTTGAGGGTCAAATACCTTCAATGAACAGAGTGAAAATAGTTTGTAAGCATTGAAGAACAATGGCCCTCGATAATCATTTGATCAATTCCTTAACTAATGGATACATATCGTCGATGTTTTTCAACCATCAGTGACTCTCCCAAAGTCAAAGTTGTAGGTTTCAGGGGTTAAACTATAATAAAATCCTTCATTCAAAGAGGGAAGGATTGATCAGGGTCAAACTGTCAATCAAATCAGAGAAAAATTGAGGATGAACCAAAGATTGAATTTGGTTCTATGTGGAGGCAATTTGAGGGTCATAGTTTGTAAGCATTGAAGAACAATGGCCCTCGATAATCATTTGATCAATGGATAAAATTCCTTAACTAATGGATACATATCGTCGATGTTTTTCAACCATCAGGGACTTAATATTGTTGGATTGTAACTTCAAAGATATGTAGTTCTGACTATGACAAAGATAAGGAAAAATAAAAAAAATCGGCAATGGAGATATACTCTGAGTGAGTTAGATCTACGACCTTCGAAAGGATGTGTAGCAGTTGATCTGTCGAGACAAAGACTGAAATGGAAGGAAGGGAATGAATCATTATATTTGATCACCAGAGATCAATGAAGAAGATTGATCCATTGAGTTGAAATCACGTAACAAAGACTTGTCCAAATCGACGATGGTGATTAGATATGGATGAATTATTTTTCTTTATAATTGACGACCAAGATTAGATCATCAAGAATCGTCATATCGAGACCCCAAAATCCATTAAGGAGTTGTACCAACGATGAACAAATATCACTAATGACGACAACTCTAGGGTCGCTGACGATGAAAGGCTTGGTAACCCTGCTGATGAGAAGTGAGGCCGACGGTGATGAGTTGGGAAAACAAAATTAATCGATGGTGAGGATAAGTCAAAGGAGAATATCAATGGTAGAGAAAAAGGAGTATTGGAAAATATTGAAATAAATCAATGGTGCCAATCAAGTTCTTTACATCCAAATTGACGGTCTAAGATGATGGAGATGGGTCCCATTTTGTCAGGTCTGGTAGATTGTTAGATCAGTTGGATATGTGTGTTCTCTCTTTGGTGAAAACACCAACGACAATAAGTATGTATTCAGGTTGGGACAATTGAGTGTTGTAGTTTCTCTCTAACAAGAAAATAACGATGATGACACCCTTATCCCGAGGTCATGGCACTTGGTCACAAGAAAAGAAAGGAGCTTAACACCTGGATGAACAAGGATTCAGTTATTTTAAGGAGAGGTTAGCACCACGATGAAGAGAACTAAGCTAGTACCTCTGTGTATTCAAAATGTGAATTGGGACAGGGACGACATGATCCAAAACAAAGTTGGTTCAATGATTTAGAATCACTGTACCAGATTTAGAATGATGCTGTAAGACTGAGATGATAACAAAGTTATTCAGGACTCTGTGACAAAGAAGGATTTGGGCCGATATAAGAATTTGAGAGTTTGAGTATTGAAGCTACCAACAAAGTTTATTCCATACTTTGCACACCTATGGGAATTCAACTGGGAGATCGCCATTACTGAGGATGGTGCATAATTTTAAGGGAGGGGGAATGTAACATCCCCACTACCATCCCCAATTTAATTAATGATTAATGTAGTTATAATGTGTGGATATGGCCAAGCGAAGTATATGAGAATTGTATTTATAAATTTTAATAATAAAATGTGATGTGAGCTGCTAGGGGACATGGACAAAGACAAGGGATGAATTAATCCATAAGAGAGGGGAGGGTCTATGAGAATGTCTAAGAGAGGGGTCCAAGTGGAAATTACCCATGTCTATTAATTCCACCCACCTTCTTGAATCTTATTATCATTATGTATTAAAATATATTTTCTGATTGAGTGTTCCCAAATCCAATCATTGAATACATGTAAGAGGGTGGGTGTGAGAATTCACATCCCATAGTTATTGGTAGCATGGGGGATGAGTACAATCAACTTGGAGAAGTGTGTGAGTCAAGAAATCAATTCAAAGGAGAGGAAATTTGATTGGGAAGTTACAATAGTTTTTAGACAATAAATTTTTGGCATGAACAACAAGCAGAGAGGAGAAAAGAGAGATGTGAGATGGAGAATCCATGGAGAGAAAATTATGGAGCATGTTGGAGCATTTTTGGAGTGTTTTGGAGCTGAATATTGAAGAGGCGCTTGGTTTTCAAGCCTAAAGAGTGAACTCATGCGTGAGTTGCATTGAAACAACAAGTGTTTTCTATTGGTTGCTAGTAGTTTTACTAACAATGAGTTCCTTGAGTTTCCCAATAGAGATATTTCTAGTTACTTATGCTAGAGAAATATTGGTAAATGAATGGGACACCTGAGGGACTGAGATTGATGAAGGGGTAAATTCCTTGGTTTTGTCAGGTCGAGAGGAAGAGAGCTAGTGGAAAATTAGGATAGTTGTAGGATAATACTAGTGGGTTGTGGGATTTCTGACTTGAGAGTGGTTAATGAGAGACTACCCTCTTTTGCAGATTCCTATCCCTAGATCGAGGGTGAATTGTTGTTGATATTTGTAAAAAAAATTATATGGTTAGGTGGAACGTCCATCCCAAGCAGTTGGTTTCACAATTGAATTAAAGGATAAGTGTTTTATCTGTCTTTCTGAGTTATCTCATGTGTTTAATTGTTTTGATTTTACTATGTGTATGAGAATGATTTTACACATTGACGTGTGAGTTAATATATAATTTCATGTTGTGTGGGTTTTTTTATATTAGGCCAAGTTTTATACTTTATGTTAAAAGGTAGTTTCAACCTATTGTGATGGGGATTTTTGTGAATGGGTGTAGCTAACACATCTCTTCTCAGAGATAGGATACCACCATGTTATATAGTGTGTATTGCTTTTCATATTATAGCGTTTTCACTATTTCAATCATTAACAAAGCTTGGGTTTTATTGAATTATTATGCTCTTTTCAACCTTTCTATGTTATTTCACTTGTTATTGTTATCTTCATTTCATTTTCAACATAATTTGAATCAATTAGGTAATAATTCTTGACTGTGTTTTTGCTTAAGGTTTTGTAGATAATAGAAAGTTTCCATATCTGACTGTGTTTTTGCTTAAGGTTTTGTAGATAATAGAAAGTTTCCATATCCCATTCTTATTTTGAATTAGTACAATAGGGCTCCTGCAGGGTGACGATCTTGGTTTAATTGTGTCCCTTCTATATTATCTTTTGAATCTAGCATTTGATCTCCTCATTCTCCATAAGATATCATATGTATACAAGTCCATTGGTTATATATGCACTCAATATCAAATTAATTGCATGATTTTCTCGAAAGTGTAAAGGTATTCTTTAGGTGAAGTGATAATGTATCTATATTTTCCCACCAAATTATCTTCCTATATTTTTCACATAGAGGGATATCTTGGAGAGGCCTTGGAAATTATGGTGATTTTTTTTGTTCCATCTAATCAAACCATGTAGAAGACAAATCTATCATTCTAAGATATTATCTTCCTACACTACTCAGTAATGATCAGAGAGACTGCAGTAGTTGGGGATGCCTCTAGTATCATATAGAGATAATATATCAAGGTAATAATGACACTGCAAGTTCTATGTTGGAAAAAACATAACACTTCCATATATATGGTTTTCCTAAAATAACATCACAAAGTTCAAGTGTGGAAATGTCACACAATCCATCATCTTTGAAGATCTTGATGCCATATTACATGTGACATTATGGGCTGACAAATATGTCTTCAATCAGTTGATGGTGTATGCCTCGGGGTGTGGTGTCATTTGTATCTTCATCTCCTTGATGACCTTTGCCTCGGGGTGTGGTGTCATTTGTATCTTCATCTCCTTGATGACCTTTGTAGAGAACAAGCTATTCTAGCTACCATTGTCAATAATAAAATCTAGTGGCATCCCCTTCACCCACATATGTGAGTGGAAGATGTTCTAACCTTCCTCTGGCTCCTTTTATTTCTCTAGTTGGAACTTTATGATGGCAATAGTAAAACTAGGTTATACATCAATGATATGTTTTCCCCTATATATAGAATGATGTGGCATCGGGGAAAAATCCAAATCCAATATTTTATATTCAGTGAATAACAATTTTCTAGAGAGGCATTTGTCATTTTTGTGCCAAGGACTTAGGGTGGTGGTCACACCACTTTCCTATGTTCTTTGAACTCCCATGGTTATTATTCTTTACAAGTGGCTTTGACTAGTTTTCTTGAGGCCAATTATCTTTACTTTGTCCTTTGTTCTAAGAGTTAGGTCTGCATTTACCCTTATTTTGTTACCATTTATTTCCAACCCCAAACCCCTTCTTACCCTTATGCTAATTTTTTTTTTCAATATTGACATCATAATGGTAAGTGAATCTTAATGAAGAGATGTCTAGAAACTCCATTTATATTTGGATCTATATGTGTAAGCCACTGCAACATTTTAGAACCAAGTGTTGCTAAGAATGCTAAATACCCAACTTTGTATGTGGGGTATGAAATGCATCGATGTACTCCATCAGAATCTACTCTTTACCTTGGCATAAGGTTGTCCATATCATGCATTGATCTTCATAATTTACAAGTAAATAATTACATCCATTTTGAATGACATTTTGGACTAGACCAATGTGGTCCACCATCAAGATAAATTGTGTAGAGAAACTGATCTTTAGAGTTTATTAATATAAATTAGAAACATCATTTAAAATTAGTATTTAGCTCAAATTTATTTTTTTAAATTTCAATTAAGGTTCCCTTACATTTAATAGTTAGTATAGTTAAATTGGATTTTACTTAGTTAGATTTGATTATGGTTTGATTACATGAATTAAGTTGTAACAATTTATAATTATTTTTAATAGTTTAACTAAGTTACATTTAGTTTGGTTGATTAATCAAAACATTTAGGAGGAGGTCTACACCAATGGCTCAATGTTTTGTTTCTATAGTTATTTGATGCAGGATCATCTCTCCACGTCAGCCAACCAACCAACCAGTCATGTCAGCGCATGCATTCAAGGCTGAAGAGAGGCGCAACCCTCA
>CBVK0103581567.1:0-21344 GCA_900067695.1 Picea abies
GATGGTTCGCTCGACATAAACCAAATATCGAGATACTGTGGGTTAAAAATTGTACTCAGGCGTAAGATTTCCGTGGGGAAATGGATCAAAGAATTGGGGGGATTTGGGGGAAAATATTCATATAGGTTATCCATGAACCATGGAGGAGTGGGAAGTGCCTCAGGCTCAGGAGAGATAATATGAATGACATTAGGGGATGGATTAGGGGTAATCACTGGTACCTCTAGCAGTGGAGGAGGTGTAGGATTTTGAATAAGGGCCATTTGGAGAAGCCTGTATTCAATGATCGTATGACACTGGTATGTGAAATGATTAAGTGATTCACAAAGAGAGAAAGGACATCTCATTCGTTCGTTGAATATGGTCATGAAATAATGGATGTCAGTGACATGGGTTCTTGATGAAGTGGATGGAGGGGGTGCCCGTTGAAAGCTCTAGCGTGCTGTCATTAGTGTTTGTCGAAATTGAGGTAGTGCAGGGCAATGGTGGGTGTAATGGCCATATTCTAAATAGATGGCACATGCAAATTTGGTTTTTAACCCTTTTATACTTGTAGTAGGGGATGTGGTGGTAGTACTAGGTGTGATGGATGAAGCTACGAGCGGTGGGATTTCTCGAGGGAGTTGAATTAAATTGCATAGCTCAGGGAGAGAATGACATCTATTGGTGGGGTGTCCTTCTTTCTCACATAGTGCACAAGGAGGTTGAACTTGAGGGGTAAGTGGAGTGGTGGGCTCTTTCTTCTTCCGTCTACCCCCAAATGTAGCAATGGTGCTAGCAAGTGGGGGTGAGGGTGGTGCGGGTGGAGTAAGTATTGGAATATGCATCGAGATTCCTTTTGTTTGGGGAGGGAGGGATGGTTGAGGGACCATCGCAGGTGAATGTAGATACCATACCGGAATGTCCAACACCATGTTAGGAAGGGTAAGCATTGCAACTACCTGGAAAGCTTGTACACCCGATGGGGGGTAGAAGAAGGGGATTTGCATAATGGCTTGGGGGACTGTCTCCTAAACTGGGATTTGACCCTGGGGGAGAGTGAAATCAGGAACAGGTGGTGTTGAAGAGTTCTCAAGGGATTCCTGAGGTAGGAGTTCTACGACTAGTGGGATGTCAAGTAGTGAATAAGCCTCAGTGGGAGGCATGGTGTCTCCAATTTCAGTTCCATTGGAAGAGATGACACATACTTGTGTTGAGGGATGTATGAGTGGTGGTGCGCCATGGTATGTCCCTAACAAGGATGGGTCTTTGAAAATTATGGGGGCCATCTCGACAAGTGGGTAGGCGTCAGGATTAGTTTGGACAAAAGATAAGATGTTATCGATGTTGGAAGAAGGGTTAGGCTCCTAATGTGAAACTTGATCGATGGTGATGATCTTCCCGTTGTGGGGGAACATCATCATTCGAAACACAGAAGAGGCAATTGCCTTCATAGAATACATGTTGCTACGTCTGAACAAGATATTGTAATTGAGTGGGGAATTGATAACCTCAATGTCAATAAGGATGGTTTTTCCCCCGAGTTAGATGAGGACATTTTGAAAGATCCCTTCAGGAGAGGATGGTCGTCCATCGTAAGATCTCAAAGTAATGGCGGATGGTAGTAGCTCAAGGGAGCTGAGTTTCTACCATACAGTTTTGGACATGATGCATGTGGATGCACCTTCATCAATGATGCATCGATTAATTGTGATGTCTTGAATTTTAACTCGTATCTGGAAAGCTACCAAAGAGGGGAGATGGGGTTCCCCAAAATCTAGATTAAATGTGATAAGTCTAGTATTAGCAGGGTCGACTGCCCCAAGGGAAGAAATTAATGACTTTCATTGAGTGGGATAGGTTTGAAGGACTTCTAAGGCTGACATGGCAGCAAGAGATTACGCGAAGTCATCGACCAAACTGTAATTGTGTGTCTCCCTAGCCTGAGGGTTGTTGACATTCTGTCGTAATGAAATACGAAGAATACGAAGGTGTGTTTCAGTGTTAGGGCATGGAATCATTAGAGGTGATTCAGTTGTAACTATAACTGCTTCTGAAGTGGTGGGAGTAGATTTAGGGGGTGCATTGTATTGAAAAATGTGCGTTTGTAGAAGAATTTCTTCTTCGCTAGTGAGGAGGATAGTGCGATCTGCAGGAGTGCCAGGGTTTTGATACTATCCCATATGTGGTGGGCGGGGTGCATCTCCTGTTGGGTATTCATCACCCCTTGGTGTGGAATCAGGTTTTGCAACACAACTGGGGGTGGTTGTTGCACATATTGTTGTGGGGCTTGTTGAGGGGTAGGCGGTGTTGGGGGATGTGGTTCCTTCACAGATTCTTTCATTTGTTTAAAGTCGACAATTTAGGAGCAATGGTGAGTACAATGGCCATACTCACCACAAAGGGCACAAGGGAAGTTTGTCCAGAGGTTGTTGTTGTTGTTCTTCCCTTGGCATTTGTTGTTATTGCCCCCTTGGGGGTTTTGGTTCCCTTGATTCTAGTTTCCCCCAGCAGGTTGGTTCTATTGGGGGTTGTTTCTCGTTGGTCTTGGGTTATTATTGTTTCGGTTTTTTCCTTTATCTTTGGCATTATTTCACTGATGGGATGGATTTTCCATATTCAGTTGTTCAAAATTTTGAAATTGCTGAATGGGAGAGGCTGGACAAAGTTAACCCCAGCGTGTCGTTGTCCTTGTGGTGGAGCAATAGGTTGTGGAGGGCTAGGAAATGGGAAATACATATTATTTTGTGGGAATGATCTATAGGGTACATAGGAAGGAGTAGCGCTTTCTCTAGTGCTCAGGGTGTAAGTTGAGGTAGAGGGGGTACTAGAACTTGGTTGGACTGTTGGGCGCATCATGGGTGTTGATGCGAGTCCACTCATGGGTGGAGGAAGGACAACAAGGTATGGTTATTGACAATGGGGGGAAGGGTAACCAAGGGGTCCCCCATATATCGGTGGATATTGGGGTGTACTGTACATGGGTTGTGGTTGGATGTATAGATTGTGGTGTGTCATGGTACCAATCAATCCATCCGTTGAGTGAGACATCCTAGGATTTTCTTGGCTGAATGGGACATGTCTCGGGGCGTTAGGTAGTACTATATATAAGTATCTTGATTGTGCATAAATGAGGTCATACTTTTGAGCCTTGCTGATGGCATCTTCTTTGTATTGGGGGAAGGTGGAGGCCATGTATTTGGCAAGGAGGGAGACGAGTGACCTGAGGAACCAATCAAGGCATTGTTGCTTGGTGGTTTCTGCTTTGCATAAACTACATCGTCAACGTCATTCGTGAATGTGGTCGGTGATATGAGTGGCTGAGGATTGTTTAAACTCAGAGAGTAGTTCGAGACCATTGTCATGGTAGATTGGTAGTTGAAAGAAGGTAAAAAATGCTCTGGGAAATGATTCAAAATTCACATGGGACCCTGACTTTTCGTCTACATACCACTTGGTTGATGGGCCAGTGAGTGTGCCCCTGACTTTTCGTCTACATACCACTTGGTTGATGGGCCAGTGAGTGTGCGTTGAAATAACCTTAATTGGGCAGTGTCATCCATGATGCTATTTGAAGAGGACCATAAGTGGAAGGTCATGACATGGTTGGTCGGGTCGTCTCCTTCTTTTCCTTCAAAATTGGGAATGTCTAAAAGGAGTTTGGTAGGCATTGCAGGCCATGTGGGGTCGTGCAATAAAAGATCATTCTTAAGATTGCTAAAATCTAGTATGTTGAGGGAAGCCAAGTATGTCATCTGGAGTGGCGGTGGAGGGTTAGTTCCAGCCATGGTGTGAGTGGTTTGTGTACTTGACCCATGAGGGGGGTGAGGTGGGGTTGTACTTCCCCCTTGGGAAGAAGTTTTCCCCCTGCTTCCTTGTAAATGAGAGCTAGTGGATGGTTATCCTTGGGAAGTGGACCCAAGTAAACTGGAACCAAGAAAAGTTGATCCCAAGATAGTAGCACTCACAGGAGTGTGAGAGGGTTGAGCCGATGAGTTGGTAAGACTAGGAACTCGCCCTACAATAGGAGGGAGACTTAACAAGTGTCTGGAACGACGTGGATTTTGTGGGTCCCCTATGATATTCGACTAGCAAAGTGGATGTGTGAAAATGGTGATTAGAGCAATAAATGAACAAGATACTTTGTATAATTTGGACCTTCACAATATATCTCATAATTGCATGTAATCACAAGATCATCATACATAAATCAAAGAAGCATACATGTGGGTAGGTGGATTTTTTCTGCATGGGAGAACAAAGAAAACAAATGCTTGTGTCCTAAAAGACGCAATGTCCTTCCTCTCAAATAGCACTAGACCTTCCAATAGCACTCATCAGTGGGGTATGAAGCCACCGGAAGAGGAACTAGTGAAGGATGAAACAATTAGTTATAATGAGGGGTAGAGGGTGCATATCCTGAAAGAGCTAGCGATATTTCCCAATAGCCACACAAAATTCGATCAAGGTGTAATTACAGACCACAATTTCCACCTGGGTAGATGTCCTAAAATTTGGTCACAAGGTACCTCGATCAAAGTGTAGCATTTAGATTTTAGGCCTCGGAAATGAGTCACGGGCTGCATCTCATCCAAGAGGTGGGTGCCTCAAGGGGGGATACACAGAACAACCGGACCTCGGCCTTAGACCCTTCACGGGTATCTCCCTGCCTTATGGTGATTGGGACGCTGGACTTGGAGGATTTGAAAGCTCCCTATTTGTCAACTTCTATGTTCTTGGAGGATTTTAAAGTTCCCTATTTGACAACTTCTAATGTTTGAAGATCTGAGAACCAGATAATGGGGATTTGTTTGGAAGCCTATCGCCGAGATCCTACCTAGAATAAAAAAATTCTTTTGGCACCTCCTGTGGAGGAAAAATTCATGATTTTTTACACAAATTTTAGATGTGGTTGTTTGTGAGATTGGGGGTGTGAACCAATCTCATTCAAATTAAGTGGGAGTGGATAGTTCCTTCAAGAAAAGAGTGGGGCATTTCAGAATCCCTTTAGGGGAAACTTACTTCAACCTCCACAATTCGAGATTAAACTATGTGAGTGAGTAGTGACTTTGTGTGTGAGCAAGTGATAAAATGTGACAAATTTTAAATAAGTTAGGTGTCACTTGCAGCATGTGGACTTCGTGTGGTCCTTACAAGTATTGATTACATATCTTACTAGATGCCATTGGTACAACCTTGCGGAATTTAAAAAGTCCCTAAAGAACTAGCATATGGACATGTGGGTCCTTACCAATCCTTTAACTCCCTAATGTGATTTAATTTAAGAAAGCTTCAAAAGACTATCCTAGATTGTGGACATGTCGGCATGTATGGGCCCGTTACAATAATCTTTAAACTCCCATAGTGATGTAAACTAAGAAAGTAGCTTCAAAACTATCCTATCTTTGCAGCATGTGGGCATGTATGGGCCCTTACAAATTTAATATGTTTGAAAAATAAACTAAGAGGAGCCCTAGGGGGGCTATTGTCCTCTCCTAAAGATTTTGTCTTTAAGGGAGATGAAATATTCCCTCAATCATTTTTCTGATTCTCAAGATCGCTCTATGGTGCGAGAGAGCGTCTTCCTGTGAGGGCTTTCACCATAAGGGAACCACTTTGGAGTTCATGCATATTTACTTCTTATCAACCATGAAAAAAAAATAATGAGTCATATTTACATCAAATAATATTGGGTCCATTACCCAAACCTTTGTGATATGGGGCTTTCTTCAAGGGTTGACATCAATGACAACCAACCTTAATCAACATGGTTCTCACCATTATCTCTAAAATTCTTCTTTAATTATCTATGTTCATGTCCACATTCCATTCTGTTAGAGTTTCCTCTAGAGCCACCTGGAAGATGCCTTCTCTTGAGTAGTTTATCGAATCCCTGACACAAGAGAAAACCAAGCTCATCAACATGGAAAAAATCAAAGGCCCAAAGTTGCATGCCCTTATTGTGAAATATGGTAGCCATCAATATCACATATCTAAATATAAATTAAAAAGGAAAGCTCATGTAAATATGAAGAAGGAAGAGTACTCAAAACCCTTCACCGATGCCTCCAGATACAAAGGGGAAAAGATAATAAAAGGGGAGAAATGCACATAATTCCACAAAGGATTTCATCCATAATCCACATACATAAAGAAACAAATATATATAATGACTAAAATACTTGAGCAAAACAACCTTCAAGATCGCATTCTCGAGCGTTCCAAGAAGAAGAATCCATAAGATAAGAATCCCAAGAAAGGAAATTTTAGCCATGCCTTGATTTCCATCAACTCCTCTCTCGTTACTTGGATCATAGATTCAGGAGCATCACATAACATGGATGACTCAAAATAAATCTATTCTTCATTGGATGCATACAAAGGTCCTCTTTTTCTAATAAGGGAGAACTCTTCAGTCGAAGTCATCAGCAAAGGAAGGGTTGAACTCACCAGCAGAAGCTTCGAGAATGTGTTGCACATTCCCAAACTTTTTGTCAACCTTCTCTCTATGTATTATATGAAGAATTCTAGCACCAGAAAGAAATTCATATTCACAACAAATTTTGTGGACATATATGACATCCAAACCAACTCCGGGGTTTCTATCGGTGAGGTAAATCATCATTCTAGATTGTATACATTTTTTGAATTTATTGAACCAGATTCTACTTTACTGCTTACTCATGCGGATGAAAGTAGTAGGATATGTCATGAAAGGTTTGGAAATTTGAATTTCAGATACATCCAACAAATTAGCAAGAAAACATTGGTTGATGGTCTACATACATCCATTTCTCCAAGGGAGTATGTGAGGGATGTGTTCTTGGAAAACACCCTCACGAGAAATTCGACAAAGAAAAGTCTCAGAGAGATTTTGTGCCTTTAGATATGATCCATAGTGACTTTATGGGTCCTTTTACACATGCATCTATCATCAATGCGAGATTTGTTCTCATTTTTGTTGATTATTTCTCATGTTTTACATGGATTTACTTTCTCAGGAAAAAATATGAGGTCTTTCAACACCTTGAAGATTTCAAAGCCCTAGTTGAGACATAGTACAGAAAGAAAATCAAATTCCTCCAAACTGATAATGGGGGAGAGTATGTCAATCATGAGATCCATAATCTTTTCCATGAGGTAGGGATTCAGTTGCAAAACACAATTTCCTATACTCCATAGTAAAATAGACTTGTTGAGAGCAGAAAAACATATCTCTAAAGGACATGGCATCTTGCATATTCTATGCAAAGTCACTACCATAAAGAATATGGGATGAAGTACTTAATTGTGCAACATAAATCCAAAACAGATCTGCCCATGGATTTTTCAAGGATAAGACCCTTGAGGAGGCTTGGAGCGGCCTCAAACTGGAAGTGGCCTAGTTTTGTATTTTTTGTTCACGTGCATGGGCCTAGATTCCCTATGAAAAGAGGAAGGCACTTGATCCATAGAGAAATAAGTGTATTTTTGTTGGATACCTCGATGATATGAAGGGATATAGACTTATTTCTCTTTCCTCAGACTGGTTCATCATTGAGCGAAGTGTCCAATTCAAGGAAAGTCTCTTTCATGTACCTCAACAACCGCATGTAGACACCTTCATTCTTCCACTTATCTCAGATGATGAGCATGCACATGCCAAATCTTATTCCGATGTGATTTCTTATTCATAGGACTCATATGATTCAGATACAAAGTTAGTACATTCATATATAGATTCAAAGCATCCAGATGTAGTTGCAGAGCTAGAACAGAGGCCCAAGTGAGCACAAACTACTCTTTATGATGCAGGGTATCCCATTGGTGATCCAGCCGATACTAGGAGGACTCTATATGATTTCAAGGAGCCTCCTGTTGCACTCACAGCTACTAAAACATTTCCCTCCAGACATATTATCTTCGTTCATTATTTAGATCCACAGTCTTATGGAGAGGATTCTGGAAATACCTTTTGGGAATCCACCATGCAGGGGGATTACAACTCCCTCATTGAGAAATAGACTTGGGATATGGTTCCCCTTCCTTCTGGGAGGAAACTTGTCATATGCAGATGGGTATACAAGACCAAGAGCACAATGGATGGATAGATTAGTAGATACAAAGATAATATTGCTGCCAAAGGATTTCAGCAGGTGCATGGCATTGACTATGATGATACCTTCTCTCCAATAGCGAATATGGATTCCATACAATTGACACTTTCTGTTGCGACACCCAAGGGATGGGAATTCCATCAGATGGATGTGAAGAATTCATTTCTTCATGGTGATCTCTCTGAGGAGATCTATGTGGAGCAGCCCCAGGGATTTATGTAGGACTCATATTTGGTCTGTCAATTGAAGAAGTCCCTTTATGGCCTCAAGAAGGATTTGAGGGCATGGTATGCCAATATGGACTCCTACCTATTGTCATAGAACTTTGTACATTGTAAATCATACCAGAATGTCTACATGCTTAGGATGGTTGATTCAATTCTACTCTTAGTTTGGTATGTTGATGATTTGTTGATCATCAGTTTCTCGACTTCAATGATTGTTGTAGGTAAGAGTATTCTATATGATAGGTTTTTGATGATGGACATGGGTTTTCTACACTTCTTTATTGGACTCCATATTGGTCAAGATGCATTAGGCATCAAACTGCCTCAGGCCAAGTATGCACGAGATCTCTTTAAAATATTTCACATGATAGACTGCAAGTCTACTCTGACTCCTTTTCTATCAGGGGTCAAACTTAAGGATGGAGGGGACAGCCCATTGGTTGAAAACACATTGTACAAATACCTAGTGGGGATCTTGTTGTATCTCACACACTCCATACCATACCTCTCCTATGCAATTGGCATAGTTTCTAGGTTCATGTAGGAGTTGCATGAGCTACATTAGAAGGTTGCAAAGTGTATCCTTCGATACATACAGGGCACCATCACCTTTGTGATTCATTATGGAGCAGAATATACATTAGATCTCATCGGTTTTACTGATTCTGACTGGGCTATATGTTGTATCCTTTTCATCACCTAAATGAGCAAAAGAGGGACACTTGCAAGTTCAGTTGGTTCAGTTGAACAAGAAAAAAGTTAGTGCAAGAGTTAGACACATCAAACACAAGAAATAAACAAACAACTAAGCTAATAACAACTAAACAAACAAAACTAAAGTGAATAAGGAAATTAGAACCAAAATGAACCAAACAATTGACCAATATTCACACCACCAATGGATAGATTGTATTAGTGGGAAAAAACCAAAGAGAAAGGGAGACTTATTGGTCCCCTCTTCCTCCAAGGGAGGGCTCTTGAANNNAGAAAGGGAGACTTATTGGTCCCCTCTTCCTCCAAGGGAGGGCTCTTGAATCCCCTATGAGAGAGATCTTCTTAAAAATATAAAACTATAAAGGAAATGGTGAAGAAATCCAAAGCTCATTCCCCCAAGAGGTGAGCTGAATAGCTCAATGAAATCATGCTAGTATGCTCCAAGAAGGAAAGAGGTTCCTTGTAGGAGAATCGAGGAAGGATAACAATACAAATAGATTCTTGAAAATATAGTGCACCCATGTCCTTATTTTATAGCAAATCTTTGACGCATTATCCAACTGATCTTTAGTGTGAACAAGGGGCCCTTTAGGGCACCTTTAGGTCTTTGAACAACCCCCCACTTGGATTCAGCTTGGATTTGGGGGTCAAATCAGCTTGTGAGTTGAACCATAAGTGGGTGGGAGGCCGACCATAATCATAAATGTGTCATTCTGAGGTGTTTATGGATTTTTCATACACAGTCGTGCATCAAGCACATGTGCACTTTCCCTGCATTTTCGATTGGTGCACATGTGCGTTCTTCCTTTATATTCTGAGCGCATGCTGATTTTATAGCCAATTGTATATTTTGTGCCCTTTGGAAATGGATTTTTGGGCCATGAATGAAATAATAGGTGTTTGGAGATGCTGGATTCTTGTAACCATTTACGGACGAAATTTCAGTGATAACAATCAAAATAAGGAAAAAACCTTCAAAGAAAAATACTAGAAGAAAAGATTTTGGTGTTGTTGAGGGAGGTTTAGAGCCATTCAATCCATTACCTGTTTCTCCAAACATGGAACGTCATTTTTCCCCAAGGGATATTAGAGCACAAAGGCCGGATTTATGGGTTCCTCCATGATTTTTCTTTCATTTAACTTGAGGGGGGCTGGGAGTGCCCAAAAAATTTTAACCATAAAGAGGTTAATACAGGTTTTGAACCCCGATATCATATTCTTCCAGGAAATAATGGTTGATAGTGAGAAGGCCAAATATTTCTTCTTAAAATGTTGTCCATCTTGGAATTGTGTGGTGACAAATTCTTCTGGAATCTCATAGTGTTTGATTTCTAGTTGGAACCCTTCGAAAGAAAATTTTCAAGCCTTCCATATCTCTTCTTGTATAATTTTGGAAGGTCGGATAAAAGAATTTTCTTACCCTCTAAAACTATTGAACTGTTATGGGCCATACAAAGACAGATATCCCTTTTGGAAGCTTTTGGAGAACAATGGTTTCTTAAAGGAGGATAATCTAATAATTGGAGGGGACCTTAACTTAACTCTCTCTTCTAGGGAGATTTGGGGGGACCAAGCAAGATTAGATCCCCTCTCTGACTTTTTTTCCTCTTTGTTTACCTCAACAGGTTTAGTTGATATTTGTCCAAGTCAGATCTGTCCAACATGGAGGAATGGACGCAATGGATTAGAAGGAATTTCAAAAAGACTCAATCATTTTCTTATGAATGAAGATATTTTGGGGAGCCTGATCAGATGTAGATCTTGGGTCATAAACTCCTTTCTATCGGATCATAACCATGTTTGTCTACAGTTTGAAGAACAAAAGGATACATTTCATTTCTCTTTCAAATTGAATTATGCCTCGTTGATGGAGCGGGATTTTAATTTGCTAGTAAGATCAACTTGGTTTTCAATGTGTTCTTGGGAAAATTATTTAGCTATGAATCTGATAGTGTCCAAGATAAAAAAATTAAAATAAGTTGTGGTTTCTTGGCAGAAAGAGAAAAGAAAAACGATGCAGGATGAATATAGTGATTTGGAGCAGAAATTAACATAATTTGTGCAAAGATTCCCCTCAAATATTTCCTTTTGATGTAAAAGAGGAGATCATGTCACTTGAAAAAAGAAAAGTCGAGATTCTAAAAGTAGAGGAAGAATCATGGCGACTCAAGAGCAGGGTCGTTTGGTTGAAAAGTGGGGATAGGAATATAAAATTTTTTCATAAATTTGCAGAGAATAGAAAAAATTATAAAACTATATGAGATGTCTTGGATTCAGAAAGAAATATTCAACATACACAAAATGGGATTAAAGAAGCTTCTCTCAACTTCTACAGTTCTCATTATAAATAAAAGTTCAATGAAGATACTTTAACCCAACTTAATGTGTTAAAAGGAGTCCCAATATTCTTCAAAGATGAAGAAAGAAATGAGGTTGGTAAGCAAGTGACTCTTTAGGAGGTTAAGGAAATTGTAGAGTTGATGTTGAAGGACAAAATCGCAGGCCCAACTGGATGGACCCAGGAGCTTTTCCACCATTTTTTTGATATTATGGGTAAATATTTGTTAAATGCAATGGAAAAGACAAGGACTTCTGGTAAGGTAAGTGGTTCACTAAATTATACATTTCTGACTCTCATTCTGAAGGATTCAAAACTGTCTTCTTTTCATGAATATATACCAATAGCTCTATGTAACTTTTTCTACAAAGTTATTACTAAGATTATAGCCTCCAAGATCAAAGACAAATTGGTTTTGTGTATTTCAAATGAACAATTTGGTTTTCTAAAGGACATGCTTAACTCTGATGCTATTGGACTTGCTCAAGAGTGTATGCATTCTTCAAAATCCAAGAAGATGGCCTCCATAATTCTAAAACAAGAAATAAAGAAAGCCTATGATAAAGTTAGTTGGAGTTTTTTAATAATGTTGTTGATCCAGATAGGCCTTAAATGGGAGGTGGTTCAATGGATAATGGGGTGTGTATAAAGTTCAAATTTTGTAGTTATGGTCAATGGTTCACCAACAAAATTCTTCAAAGGCTTCAGGGGCTTAAGGAAAGGTTTCCCTCTTTCACCTTTTTTATTTATTTTGGTGGTGGAAAGTCTCAATAGATTGATGAAGAAGGCCAATTTGGAAGGTTTTTTCTCAGGTTTAAAAGTAGAAAATGGGATAGCCATCACTCACTTACTTTCCATTGATGATGTATCGATTCTTTTCATTGGATCAATTGAAGAATGGACATATTTAAAGAAGAATATTTCTTATTTCTGTCAAGCCACTGGAATGGACGTTAATTGTCATAAATTATGCTTTCTCTATAATAATTTGGAACCTGAAAAGGTTGAAAGGCTTGACAATATTTTTGGAATTCCCATAGCCCATCTAGAATGTGATTTTAAGTATTTAGGCTTCTTCCTTAAGCCTAATTACTATAAAGTATCTGATTGGATCTAGTTTCTCCAGATAATAGAAAAGAGAGTTGGCCACTATTCTTTTAGGTGGCTCTCACTAGGAGGCAGATTAGTTCTCATCAAAACTATCCTTCAAAATATCCTAGTTTACTGGTGCACCTTAGAAAATGTTCTAGCTATGATTAAGACAAAAATTAGATAGGACTTTTCAAAAAAATTATGAAGAGGAGCAAGGAAACCCTCAGGTTTTCATATTTCTAATTGGAATCTAATAGAAAAACATAAATCTCTTGGAGGCTGGGGTATAAGGAACTTAGATTGGTTTTCACAAGCCTTAGCATCCAAGTCTTCATGGAGATAATTGTTTAGGACATGTTTGTGGAGTTTAGCAATGCACAAAAAATACCTCGAAGGAGAAGATGTCATCTTTTGGTTGAGAAATCAAAATTACAAGTATTTGATAGCCTCACTTTTCTGGAGGAATCTTCTACGTTCTGTACCTTTGTTAAAGAAGTGGTTAGCTTGGTCCGTTGGCATTGGTACCAGAGTTTTGGTAGGCTTAGACCTTTTTCTTGTAAGTGGCCCTTCGTTCAGACTCTCTACAGGTCTTATTTGTCATCTGCATACACTTGATATTTTTTTGCTTGGTGATGTCATTCACACCTCTCCATACAATGTTTCGGGTTCACATGACTCGTTAAACCCCATTGATTTGGGTTCGGAAGCAGACTCATCTTTAGAATGGGACTCATATACTTTAATGTTAAGATGTAGTGGTGTTTCACTCATGTGTGTGGACATGGAACAAGTATTCGGGAGTTGTCACAGTTAAATATGCTTATGATGCATTATTTGTACAAAATGTGAAAGAGGTTCTAGATTGGTTGTGCCAAGCTATTTAGAAAATACATATTCCAGTAAAACTCATTCTCTTTGTTTATCTTTGTCTACAAAATTTCATCCTCATTGGGGAGAACTACATAAAACAAGGAGGAATAGGACCTATATTGTGCTCATTGTGCTTGAGAAGTGATGAAACCACTCAACACCTAATAGTTGAGTGTGAAGTCTCTCATTTCATATGGACGGAAGTTTGTACACAGTTTAAAATCCATGATTTTTGGATTTCTCAGCCCTTGATAGAGAATTTGAAATCTTGGTTTGTTGTTTCTCCTCGACACATGAAGGTCCCATTTTATGTTATTTTGGTAATTTGGAAATATAGGAACAATATCCTCTTTGAAAACATTGTCGGGAATGATGATGGATTATGTTTGAGGATCGTCATGGCTATCAAAGAGTTGCCAAATACAGTTGAAGGTGAAAATTTTGATTTCATTTTGAACCAAGTTTACTTTGGAAAAAATACTCTAGGCTTCTTTGATGGAGTTGCAATGAGTGTTCTTGTGTTGTTGGTATAGTACTAAAATGGAGCAGTGACCACTTTTATAAGATCCATCTTGCTATTGGACCTGGTACTAACATAAAAGAAAAATTGCTTGGCTTATGGGGTCTTCTTCACTTCTCTTTTAGATTACAGATTCATGAATTAATGGTGGTTGGTGATTCAAAGATCATCCCAGACTGGTTTGATGAAAATTCCAACTTAAATGTTTTTACATTACAGGTTTGGAAGAGAAATATTTTGGAGCTCAAACCTTTTTCAGTTGGTTACATTGCTTCCATTTTCACAGGATTTTCGACTCTCAGGCGAACTCCCTTTCAAAGTTTGCACTGGATAAACAGATAGGTTGTATGTACTTCAAGAAATCCTTGAAGATTTAGTCATAAATTCTGGATCTTTCTACTTTTTCTTATTTTCTAGAGTTTCTCCTTTTTTCTCTGGTTGGAAACTTCTGTTGATAAATCTTTATGTTCCATTATGTTTCAGACATTGTAGTTTTATGTGATTAGATCATGATAGTTGAGGAAAATAATTTTTTATTTAAATCCTTTGGAGGGGATGTTTTTAGACAAGAAGTTGATATTGTGACAACAACAATCATGGCTCATGATGCTTTATGTCTCATTTTGTACTATAAAAATTCTTTTGATTCTAATGAATGGCATTGAAATTGCTTTTTCTGCTGGAAAAAAGAGTGTCTTTTCCCATATTTTTGGGGTATTTATATAGATAAAATTAAGTAATATTCAACTTTGCATTAAGATAGTATAATAATTGATGTCCTTGATGATATTGTTTTATTTTTAAATATTTTTAAAGATTTTCACAAACAACATAAATTGTCATGTAATTTTAAAAAATGTAAGTAACTATATTGATAATGGTGATAAATTTAGGATTATGATAATTAAATTTAAGGAAATAAATATGTTGTAATCTTGAAAAACACGTAAATTTATGGATACTAGTGATAAAACCACTATTATGATAATTAAATATAAGAAAATAACTTCTCCAATTTTGTATGGTGATAATACCATTAAAGAGGTACAATCTTACAAGTACTTAGGTATTGATTTTATTGATCATTTGAATTAGAAATAAAATGTTAATAAAATAATCATTGGTGGTTGGAAAACTTACTATGGTGTTGAACATAAATGTAGAAATGTTGAGCTATAGGGATGGGATAAGAAAAAAATCATTTTCAAGAATTCAATTATCTTGATCATTAACTACTAGTGTGAATTTTGGACTTGCAATATCTCTAATAAAACTTGGACATCCCTCATGAGACTTGGAGTAAGATTGTGCAAATCCAAAAATGTTGCATAGCTTATATTTTTAAATATAAACGCAATGCCCCTTACTTTATTATCTTGATTTAAGTTGGATGTATTAGCATGAAGTCTAAGACCATGATTTAATATTTGGATTATAGGCACAAATTTCTCAGGTTAAGAAAACACATTTGACTTGTTAATGCTTATAATATGAGAAATAGCCACCGGAGGCAGGTGCGAAGGGGGGGGTGCTCTTTGACCTTGGTGGAAATTGAGAGCTGTATTTTTATTGGAACATAGTTATTGCCACTAATAATAAGGCCAGAGACTATGTTTTTTTTCAGGGAATTCAATTGGAAAATCAATGCCAAATTTTCAATTTGAATGTATTCGGGGACTCCAAAAATAATATAAGATATCTTGCTTATGCTTCCTCTCCAAAGGTTTGAAGCCTAAAAGTGTTGGTGGATCGAATTAGACTCTCTTTTTGTGGAACCTTAATGTTCCGTTATATCATGTGCTTCGACATAAAAATTTAGAAGCAGATGCAATGACCAAGTGGGCCATCAGAAAACCTCTTGGTCTATTGGGAGTTAATGATATAAAGAGTTTGGCTCTTCTATTGTAACTTTATGAATAGACTCCAATTTATTGTCTCTACAACCCACATGGTGATTTTGTTCTATCCACGTGAATGGTTGATGAATGAGGCAAGTTAGTGTCTTATCTTATTTTATAAGACAAGATATATTATCATATCACAAGGTGGGGGAAGTGATCTGGCTCGTGGGTGGAAGCTTAACTCAGGGAAGAAGGTATGAGGTAAGAATTGTTTCATTACCAGTTCAATAGATCTTCATCAGGTGGGATGCATTGACATTATAGTAGGAGATGGTGACAAAAGAAAAGTATTGTGGCAACATGCAAATTTGGACGAAGTTAATAACTCCTATCATATCTTGGGTGGTCTGCTCTTGGGAATCATTCTACCCAAGGTAATTCATGTACATAGCATTCAAATTACTCATAGTTTGACTGACCACTTATTAATTAATGGTAATATGGAAATATTGGGGGAACTTATCATATATGACCTCTTGGAACTCCTATCATATCTTGGGTGGTCTGCTCTTGGGAATCATTCTACCCAAGGTAATTCATGTACATAGCATTCAAATTACTCATTGTTTGACTGACCACTTATTAATTAATGGTAATATGGAAATATTGGGGGAACTTATCATATATGACCTCTTGGTGGATGCTTTGGTGGATTGTCTAGAACACTTTTTATTTATCTTGAAATGGTTTCTCCGAAGAAGATTTAAAAATTTATTTGTGATTCTCTCAGCCCCTGCATTGGTGCATGAATTCTTCATTATTGATGTATCTTATTACACCAATTGTAGGATTATCATAATGCTTACTTACATAGGTTCCCCTTGTGGTCTTTTTGTAGCAGAAGTTGGGAGGTCTGCCTTCTATTCCTCAATATTCTTCATGCCCATTTGCTCGTAATTATGGGTAATTGGAACATTATGGAGAGTAGGGACATAGAACCTTTGCATGATGAGGACATGGAGGTCAATGATATTGAAGATGATATTGAAGATAGACAAAGTCTTTTTCTCTGGGTGTTCTCTCTTACCTCAACAATTTCGTTTTCTTAGGATACCCTAGTTCAACAAAGGGTTATAATTGGCAAACTTTAGCATGAAGTTGATGCTTCAAGAAGCTAGAATGAAGAAATGCAAATAAAAATGGATCATAGGGATGAGAGTCATAGGAATTCTCTCCCATAAAGGAGCATAGGTAGCGAGGAAGAATTGACAATGGTACCAATTCCGAACTTGAATATTCTTGTGGCATCTTCCGAGGATGGGGAACAAATCGGAATGGACTATATTCAACATGGAAATGGCAATGAGATGAATCCTAATGCAACTCCTTGAGAATTTGTTTTTTTAACTATTTCTATTAACGACATATATTACTGATTTTATTCTACTCAGTTTAGGTGCAGTGTTAGTAAAATGATAGGTAATAATAGAAGGAAGGAAGTAGGATGGCTAGAAGATATAACTGAGTTAGAATGTTGTTATTCTCTAAGACTCTCGTTTTGTACCAAGTGGTCTCGACCACAACTTTTTGATGAATACAATCTCCTAGTTATTGTCAAAAAAAAAATGAGCAATAACCAATGCAAACTTAATGGAGGTCTCATGGTTTGTCCATCTTAATCATTCTCCAACAACTTGATTTGTAAACCACCTTATTTAATTTTCAATGCTCATCTCATCAAAATAGATCCACGACTATGACACTTATAACATGATTATCCTCAAGTTTACTATAATTGTTTCTTCAAACCTTCACTTAGCTTGCCCCACTTGTGCATTTCATCAACCCTATGAAGGTTCATTGGGAAGGCCCTTTCAATTCTTATGGATTACTTGTACTTTCTTAGCATGTTTTAGGGGTGTGGATTTTTTGTTTGTTTGTAATTAATTATGATAATGAAGTAATTGATAAATGACCCCTAACCTAATTTACCATCAATGAAGCTTGAAGCAATGTACTAATTTATACTCTCCTCAAGACATAAGTTCAAAATTATATTAATTAGTCTATACTATTTGGTTAAATACGATATGAACATATTTAAATTCTTATGATTATCATGCTTATTATGTACAAATTTGAAATCCCACTCCAACCATATCATAAGGAATGTATGTAAATTAATACATTAAGGAGCACGATTTATGAATTTATGATAAGATGTTTAATGTTGACTAGTAATGTGATGAATATCTCTATGTATATGTATATAATTTATAGGAAACTAGTGCAAGTTCCCCAACATTTGTTCCTCATACAGTTCATCCCTGCACTGGAAATGAATATCATTTTTTTTTCAATGGAAGGCATATGCACATCAAACCATGGTCAAGACCTAATGTGCTCCATGATAAAAAAAAATCAACAAATTTTGATATTCCATCTTCTAGTAGATTATCAAATTTAGAGGGAAGGCGATGTTCCTTTGCAAATTTAATATGAACCATCAATTTTGTGTAGTTGTTCCAAGTGCATAGGACTAAATAACTATAGATGATGTATTGTAATGGAACATTATCTATGTGATGGAATCCCTCTGATTGCTATATAGTTTGTCCCTACCATTATTTCAAACTCCATAGGTCTTGTACAACACACACATCTTCATCCCTTCCTCAAAATATCACACAAGAAAAGATTCATTGTAAGTTAACCATACAAAGATTTCTTAGATGCCAAAGATTCTTTAGAATCCAGATATTTGTCATATTCAAGGAGTGAAAATGGTGGTTGGGTCACTAGGAGGGAAAAACATTTAAGAATATAAAAATTATCCAAGCCTATTACCAATCAACCTATACCTTTGGATGGTGTTGGTGTCAATGTATATATCTCAAGAAACCTAGGGCCATGAATTAAAGAGACATACAATAGATCCGCATTCATTTTTTCATCTATATCAAGTGTGTTTCCCATTATTGGAGAGGTTTTATCACATTGTGACTACAATTTCATGATTTCCCTTTCTAAAATTGAAGGATAAAACTTAAGCCTATATGTCTTGTCGCATTTTTACATTACTCACTTGGAAGAGATTACATCAATACCTTTCTATGGTCCTCATTATAGGAAAAATGATTATGCCAGAGTGGCATCATACATGTATTCTATGCTTGACTATAGTATGTGACAGGTGCTCAAATTAATAACTTTGTAGCACTCGTCCAACACTTTTTGTACACATTTTTCCCATTTACATTTCCATATTAATACACTTTTCATACACAATGATGAATTTTGGTTAAGGTATAATTACCCTCTCAACATGCCATTTCAATACTTATTCTTATGCATTTTCAGGAGATTATCACCTTTTGTGCTAACAGTGGTATATAGGAATGAAGCTTCACAAGTACCTTCCTAACATGAGATATGTGATCCTTGTTCAAGTGTAGTTTCTAAGTACCTTCCTAACATGAGATATGTGATCCTTGTTCAAGTGTAGTTTCTACAACTCTAGTCATTATTGTAACTCCAGTGGTGTGACTCTGGTCGTTGTTGAAACTCTTAGTGATGCAACTCTCCATGTGTTGTGACTCTTTCCTCATCGTTGTTACAACTCTCACTACAGGACCATTGCTACAACTTTGAGATAGGTGCCATGATTTCATGTATATCGTAACAACTCATCAGTCACCACATAGTTGTCATCCAAGGATCAACTAGTAAGTAAGAAAACATGAAGGAACATGGCAAAGGAAGTTGAGTGCCATAAAGGAACGGACAACTCAACCACCACTTGACAAGGTCGATTCAGTCAACAAGTGCCTGTTTTTTCCATATTTTGGAGAAAACAATGTAACGAGATGAGAAAAATTGATTGTCATGGCTATCCATTGATTTCCTAAATTAATTTAGGTAGAAATTACTGTATAAATATCCCTTCCCTCTCAAAGCCAAAGGACGACGAAGAAAAAGCATAATAAATTTTCTCTCAGGTTCTCAGCAAGATTCGAAGGTCACCCTCCTTTACTTTACTCTTGGTAGATATTTTCCCTTACACCCACCTAGCCCAGGCCTCTTTGAGGTTTATCATATGCCTTCAGAACATCAAACTCATTGCCCCCTTAGATAAGTTCAAGTTTCGACTCTTCTATGCTCCATCTTGGAACCCTTCTACAGGTTCTCTAATCTTTTTATTACATGCACTCGCCCATTCCTTTCAACATCTCCCTTCCCTAGAGGCCCTCAACCCTCCTCTAGTTATCTCCTCTGCATATCCTGGCTACATGTATGACTTAGGAAGGTTCTCAACCTGTCCTTCTATTTATTTTGTCATAAGGCAGCTTGTGGGTCAATCTTGGGGATCCATGGTGATCTTTCCTACTATCCTCTAGCTGACTGCTTCATATCCCTTATGAAAACCATCCATACTTCCATTCATTGGGGTGGTTTTTTGTTTAACTACCAACCTCCCTCATTAACCGATTTGTCTTGAAATCGGGACTCAGGGAAGTAATATGAATAAGGCTTTAGGTCCTTTAATTTATTAGGGTCTCCTCTCATTCCACTACTGATATCATGGCTTGTATTTTTAAGGCTTCACCCATCAATCAACTTTCAGTGTTTACAATTACACAATAATACATTTACAATATTTCAATCCATTGCATGACAATCATAATTTATGATTAATTATAGACTAGGGGAAAGAGGGGTGTTACATGGTCCATACTTTTTTGTTTCCCTTTCTTTAATATTGTGTTCTATTTTGATGAATGTTGTGATGGAAATGTCGTATTATTTTACTGCACACTCTTTTGGTTTATGATCTTGTAATATATTGTAAATATTTATTTTTTATAAGATACATGTTCCTTTCTCAGGTATTCTTTGCATGTGACTATTTCTTTAAAAATAAGTCTAGTCCTTCTCAAGCATTGCTTATATTTTTGCATGTTATTTAAAAATAGATGAGTACCGCCTCTTTAAAAACACAAGCATAATTTATTCTCGTGAGGTTGACTCAAATACCGTAAAACAGTCTTTAAGATCAACAAGTATTAAATTGAAACATTTTTAACTCCAAGATGGTTATATCATGAGAACAACAAGTCCAAAAATATTTCAAAATCAAAAGGTTTGGATGCTAGGTAAAATTTATCATTGGTGAACCTCTGACCAATGTTAGTTATTGATATGATTAACTATGTTTCTAAGTGGATGGACACTAATGTTCTTGAATTATTATCTCTTCTTAAAAATATATCACAATGGTATTAAATTGAAACATTTTTTACTCCAAGATGGTTATATTATCATGAAAACAAGAAATCCAAAAGTATTTCAGAATGAAAAGGGTTTAGTTGTCACCTTAATTTTTTCATTTGTAAACCTATAATTAGTGTTAGTGTTTGTTATTTTTTATTATGTTGAAATATTTTTGTATTAGAATTAAAGTGGGGTTTATGAAAGATGCAATAATGAGAAATGCAATTGTGAAATTGTGCTCAATATTAAATAGTTTGGATAAATGTTTTGAAACATTGTATTTAACAATAGTTGTGCTTGTAGAAACACACGTGTTTTGGACAACTCCATGGAAAATAATCTATGGGGCAATGATCAGGGGATCAAATTTTGCTCAATTTTCAAAGTGCTCAGAAT
>CBVK0103581574.1:0-14849 GCA_900067695.1 Picea abies
ATCATATCATCAAATCAATGAAATATCACAGTAAATAAATCAACCCAATAGCACACTCCCTGACTCAATCCGGAGTCCAAGGGGGTTCCATCGATGCCTCTACATCCTCAAGGTCCAAAAACCCTGCACACTCAATGCAATTGAGTCAAAAGTACCTGACTACTTCAAGCAGTAAAACATCATTTCATCTATCATAACGCATCATAATCAAGGGTAAATGTTTTAACATCATAAAATTTCTGGATCACTTGCGAGCAAGTGTCCTCAAAGAATAAGTTTCCTCAGTGCGCTAGAGCGGGATGTTACATCTTTATGTTCTTGGGTTATGAATTTTTTGATAAAAACACCATGAACCCTCGTTGTGCAGTGAAGTCATAGATGGCTTACCACTATTTCTAGACCACCTTTACCTTGACGATTTTCTCATTTCGGAATGGAATTTGATTGGAATGGCATTGATAGAGATATCGTAATATTCTTGATTAAAGACGGTCGTTTACACAATGGACAGTATCGGTTATTCTCCTTGCTGAAGAACGACATGGCCATCCTTAGTAAGTCTTCATTTCTAGCACTGGTTGTTGTATGATCACGCATTGTTGTGAAAGCATATTTGTTGTTGGTCATCTACCTGTCGTAGACAACGCTTCTCAGTTTTATCAACCTTAGTCTTGTTAATACAACGATTTGGTGGCTAGAACTACCTTTTTAATTGACATCAACAATCTCTAATTGTGAGATGGTGAAGCAAAGATAAATAATGATACCTGTCTTCCCGCAACTTTCCAACTCGCTAGCACTTCATAGACGACGACTAGTGTTAGTGACATTTGGGAACCCGCTTCAACGCAACCTCAAAATGTCCAGATAAAAAATGGAAGGATTAATCAGATTCCATATCAATCATTTTTAGTGACCTCCTCTCCTATGATAGAGGTGATAGATACCGGATTTAGGCAAGATTGTGGGTGTAAATTAGGTGGGCCTTCTTGCCAATTCCAACACCGCAGGGATAATGATGACCTTTATTCTTTCTCCTGGCTTTACCTTGTCAATAGACATATTACTTGCTACTTCACGTGCCATGTAAAGGTATATCACTTTTAATAAAGATATTTAGATGGTTTTTGCATACTTCTTGGAATGAGAAGCATTATCCAGTTTTTGGTTGATAAAATTATTTATACAATTCAATATAAAACCAATCATGCTTTTAAGGACAAAGGGTTTTGTTTTCAAATTTCAAAATGGATATAAAATTTTTATATATTCCTTATTCTTATTTTAATTTGTTCTAATCAATTAAAGTTATATTTTATGTTTATACGATTAAATTGGTGTTCAGTCCCATCAAAACTGTTGCATACAGTTCTAGTTTTAAATAATAACAATTTTAAGATAGAAACATAGCCTTTTTTTTTAAATGAGGAATTAAGATAACAATTCTTATAGTTTCAGTTTGACAAGATAGTGGCTTCAGTTCTAAAGGAAGGAGATATATGTTTATCTAATTTGGGATTTGGATTATAGCTGCAATGATCCTTGTTTCCATAATAATCATTGATTTGACTAGTGGTTTTTGTTGCAGAAGATTTTATCGTGTTGTATGATTGTTGTAGCCGTCTCGTTCACCTACTGCTTGGGAGTGGAGGTGTAGTCTTCTTGTTAGTCATCACGACTCTTAGAGAATTGGTTTATCTTGAGTCCCTGGTCCAGATAGGTCATGTTGCACCAGGGTTTATTGTCACACCTACCACCTGGGGACGACATGATTCCTGATGAGGGTATCATGGTGCGCCCTATTGGATAGAGGTGAAAGATCTCTTGGCTGGAGTCGGTGCTTCCCATGGTGGGTTGTTGATCACTGTAAGTTCATTTTGGTGCTTGGCTTGTGATGCCTTCATGTGTTGGGTGGTGCGCTAAAGAGGTTCTAGTTACTAGCCATTGAGGTTGTTGTTTTGGGTTGGGGATGTTGTCCTTAGGCTTGTAGGCGATATCATGTTATGTCGGGTGGATAGTTGTTCCTTCCTTAATTCATGCATGTTTCACCTGGTTGCTCTTGTACCAGTGCATGGAGTCGTAGTTGCCTATTTCTTGGACTATGTGCTTGCGTTCATCCTTAGTTGTGTGGTAAATTCTTGTCGTTGATGCCTTCTTGCCTAGAAACACAAAAAACAATTGTACCTTGCTTCGCTTGTTGTCGTAATGGCAGGGGTCATTACAATTTCTAACCATTATAGATTGTCACCAAATCTCATATATACATGTGTGTCTGAATTGTTGATTTTCTTTCTACGATGCCACTCTTGTAGGTTCAGATTCTATAACGCAAAATTCTAGACAACTCTAGTACATTAAATTAATTATGGAAATAACTAGTTTACAATTTTGAAATTAATGAATTATGTATTGATCTGATTTTGTAGCCAAACCATAATTATATATGATATAACATACATATCTGTAATGATAAGATAGGAACAACTAGAAGGAAATATAGCCAAGTGAACAAGGTTATCTTGTTCTTATCGTATTTCTATAGCTTAATACCAGGAAAGGAAATTGTATATATTTTAACTCATCATTATATTTTTCTATAGGTTTACAAGAATTTTCCCATTGTCTAGTTTAGATGCTCATTTTTACTCAACATAACTAAGTTTATGCCTTTCTATAGGACTAACAATATATTAATTTTCTCTTTTAATGCATACATTTCGAGGTACATCCATGACTGTAAGCTATTTAGGAACTATAATACAGTTGCACAAAGAAATTTATAGATTAAATTTCATGGATTTATACAAAGTGTAATCCAATTCCATTTCTCATGATTTATCAATAACATTCATAATTTGGTATTTATGAGATTCATGAGTAATGAAAGTAAATATTTTAACTTCTTTAGTATACATTCATCTATATTACTATGATTATGTAGCTAAAATACATTTCAACAGTCCAGCATGAGTAAGAGTTGGTTAAATAAAAATAAATACCGACAACAATCAAGATGGAAACAAATGGAACATCCACGTTCCACCCAACTACAGATGCAGAACAACCAATATTACTTGTCCTTATCACCCCCTATCCCGAACATGACTCCATAAGGGAGAATTAAGTTCCACTTCTTAGGCACAAAACCTTTGTACAATTCTGAAAACAATAATTTTCCTAACACAAATGTGCTCACAAAACAAATATCTTTCTCCACAACATATTGAGCATCATCCTGCCTCCCACATATGTTGTATTATCTTTGTTCTTTTCCTAGGAATTTTGTTCTATCCATTTCCCTCCTTGGAAATTTGGAGCTTTATAAATCCCTGATTTATAGGGGCTACTAGTGAAAAAAATCCACTTCTGACACTTGTAAAAACCATCTTTGAGTTCACTCAAACATGTTCTCCACTCATGAAGTCATAGTCGTCTATTTTTAACCTGTTTGTTCCACTTGTTTCCAACATTAAATATATGAAAAAATCATGTCTCATACATTTTTCCATCAAAAAGGACAGTTGGCAAGCCAAAGGCTTGCTCAACAATCACAAAAATAGTCATTGCATGTCTTAATAATATCAAATACAAATTTCCATAAATGAAAATTTAATTTTCAAAAAAATAACATTAAAATAAAATGTTTTAATTCTTGAAAGTTTGACTCAAATAAAATAAAATAAATTAAAAATATCATTTACCTAAAAACTTCTTGTCATCCAATTTTATGATGATATAATGTTAGCTTAAGTCTTTTCTAAAAAAACGTCCTCAACATAAATAACCCAAAATTAAAATTATTCAATTGTTTTTAAATTAAGGAACTTTACACACATGTGGACTGAAGAACTTAAAAATGTATCTAGAAGGATGAAATTCTAAACATTTCCCTTAAAGGTAAATTGATGTAAATAGGATATTTCTCATCAAACTCACGAAATACTGGACAATTGCTTTGAATAAAACTTTCATGTAAAGAAATGTCATTTTTTTTAAAACAAAGTAATTACATAAATAATTTAAAACAAAGTAATTATATTGTTATAATCCTATTAGATTCGTTTGTAACAATAAAACAGAAAAATCATTTTAAATATTGTAATGTAGTATTTATTGTATTTTTACGAGAAATAGTAAACAAGAACATGACAAATTGATGTTTCATCAAGCCAACATCCAAGCTCATTAAATTGAATGTCAAAATTCTTCTATTAGAAGAGAACAATTTGACACAACTAGAAAAATAAATTATTGGCATTCATTAGTAGGCTACCTCATTTTGACATGAGGTCAATTGAATTAGTGAAAGGGATCAATACAAAAATTTGTCATGATAATAGTACGCTTTCTTCAAATTATAATGATGTACTAAAATTAAGAAGCGAGATATAGGGACCAAGAACCCCACATTAAACACTCTCATCACATACCACAAACATAACAATATGAGAGATTGTAGATTTAGAACAAGGTATTCAAATCAATCCGAAGATCATTCGATAAATGTAAGTATTGGCATGTGAATAAATACACTATGTAGGACATGTTTTTGAAGATACCATGTAGAAATTGGTTATTATTCTAACACATATGTATGCATTTTTCATGTCCATGAATGTTTTATGATAATAATTACAAGAGAATTTATTCATAGCATCATGTGTAATAAGTGAAATCGACAAACATATTATACAAAACATGCTTTCATGGGACATGATCCTAGTGTGGTGGAATGGCCTTATTGAACCAGTCATTCACAAGAGTGAAGAGAAGAAATTTACAAAAATAGTGGTTGACATGCAAAACTTTGAATATGTTGCTTAAAACATAGATGGAGGAAAAAAGAAAGAAAAAATATGTAATTGGTTAAATCACAATCTAATAACTTTCTCTATATTAGCACTTATTTTCTTTCAAACGTCACTTAGAAATATAACTTATTCCAAGATCCCTTGTGCCAGTAGGTATGAGTGTTTGTCTTCATCCAAAAATTATTAGTAAAAGTTGAACAATGTGTTCATCATTTACATGAAGTTTAATGGTAGGATGAGTGGTTTAGAATTTGTAGATATATGTTTCTCCATATTAGTATACTTTTTAGGGGTCGATATTAGTATACTTTTAGGGGTCGAATTTGTCGAAAACTACATTGTCCAGCCCATAAATGAGATTAAAAGTCAATAGTATTATTTATATAATGTTTCCTTATATAAATGTTTCCTTAATTATCCATATTACATAAAGGCATGCTCTAGATAACAATGACGAAAAAGTAGGTAATATTGAAGGAATGCCACTTTTTTTAACTGATAACTGATGATAGGATCCATGACTTCCATTATGTATATCATTGGTTCCAATTATTCTATGATAAATTTAATGAAAATTATACATATCAAGTGACATAGAAGTTAAAAAATGGTTAAAAAATGCCAACATATTTTAATGGTTATGCTCATTTTGAATAAAATATAGAAGTCCACATATGGAACTATTTGGAGACTATCCACACAAAAGGAGAGCATAATTAATTAGGATCTTATGTGAAAAAACCCTAACTAGTGAGGGTTTGATATTTTCTATAAATCCCCTAATTTGAGATGAAAAATCTATAGTTGAATGATATATTCTATGAAAAATCTATAGTTGAATGGTGTATTCTAGAAATGGTAGAGATAAAAATAGTGTGAGTGGAATCAATAAGGGAAATACATATGCATATATCTTCTTTGGATGTGGTTAAGATGGATAGTTCACATGCATAATAATGCAACAAGATGTGTCAGATTCATGGTTTTTATTCATTTCAAAGTTCCAATAACCTTGTATTTGAAATATGCATAATAAATTTTGCATGATTCCATCCCTATGTAGTAATAATGAGTGAGATGGGTCTGAATTATCAATTTCCTTTGATACATCAAGTCATATATCACAATATATTCATTAAATTGTAATTGTTTAATTAATCTCATTAGACATATTTTCTTGAGATGTGGTTGAGATGGATAGTTCACATGCATAATAATGCAACAACGTGTCTGAGAATCATGGTTTTTATTCATTTCAAAGTTTAATAACCTTGTATTTGAAATATGCATAAGAAATTTTGCATGATTCTATCCCATGTAGTAATGATGAATGAGATGGGTTTGAATTATCAATTTTCTTTTATACATCATGTCATGTATCACAATATATTCATTAAACTGTAATTGTTTAGTTAATTCCATTAGAAGAATACATGTGGTTTATTTCAATAAATTGTGATAATCTCTCGTACCTTGTAAATTCTAGAGTGATTTGTAATCTGTTTACCTATTTATGTTCATTCATTGGATATGAATGAACTTATCTTATTTTAACTTATTTCTCACTGAAATTCAATGCATCTTTATTTATTTCAACAAGGTTAAGGATTACACATTATATTATTGTATAATTATCCTAGAGTGATTTGTAATCTGTTTACCTATTTATGTTCATTCATTGGATATCTAGAGTGATTTGTAATCTGTTTACCTATTTATGTTCATTCATTGGATATGAATGAACTTATCTTATTTTAACTTATTTCTCACTGAAATTCAATGCATCTTTATTTATTTCAACAATGTTAAGGACTACACATTATATTATTGTATGCATATATATCTATGCAGTATTTGCATCAAAATTTAATAAAAGGGGTGGAAATTATTGGTTAGCATGTCTTCTATAGGTAAAAATAATCATAATTATATCCTTAAGAAATGATTAAGGAAACCACTTCATGGGTGGATTGATAGTTGTTAAATAGAAACACATGACATAAGAAAAAAATAAAAGAAAGAATCATGGTTATGTGTTTAGGGATTAAAAATTAGGTTCAAGTGTATAACACTTTAAAATACTTAACCATTTTTTCTCGATTCGATCATTATATAATTTTTCATCTATCTTGGTACTTTTTGGGTTGAAAAAATGTAGGAATAGGTTTGCAAGGCCATTTTAATGGGAGGTCCCAAATTGGGAAATTGGGGTCAAAAACCGTTCAAAATATTTCAAATCCATTTTGAGACATAAAATGACATTTTTTTGGTCAAAACATGATTTGGAGGAAGATTTCAAACTATACACATTGATACCATTCCAATGGTGAATGAATAACTTCAATTGGAGTTCACGTGTGAAATGTGTTCCTCCTTCAAGTTGACTTGCCATGTTCACAACCATGTTATGAGTAAATGAAAAGTTATCCCCCATTAATAAAATCTGTGGGGATAGCCATGCCTATATTTTCAAGAATATTTTATAAGTTCCAAGCCTTATCACTAATTGAGGGTTGAGGAAGTCAAAACCCTAACCCTAGATGACTATGATTCTATGTTAAATACAAGGTTTCTAGGAGAAGAAACAATTCCATTATGTAACACTGTACTTGTGTCATAGTTGAGCAAAGTATATAGGAGTGCTATTTTGATAACAAAACATAGGAGGGATAGATTTTGTAGTAACCATACTGGTCACAATGACAAAGGAAAAACCATAGTGAGCACCTCTTTCTTTTTATTTCAATTTTCATAACCCAAAAAAAGAAAGTTGAGCAAAGACCTCACCTTCTATATGGGTTTTCTCCCATATTGGAATTCTCAATATATATATCGTGTTCATTTGTATGTGAATGGTGTGTTGTTTTTCTCATTACTTTCAATTTTGATGACTTAGTTATTTCATAAATTCAATCTAATCTAGTAAGTAACTAATATGGGATCTAAGAGAATAAAATGAAAGACATAAGATTTTATAATAGCTTAAGATATGTTGTCATGAACTATTCAAGTGGAATATCTACAATAAACTACAAAACACCATTTCTAGAAACCTCTAGTTAGAAATGATTCCAAAAAGAAAATAACCAAGAGCATAATACTTCCTAATAACTTTTAAGAATAAGAAACTAATGGAAACCATAAATAAATAATAAATAAACTAAGATGAAAAAAAAATGTTGGTTATATTATCACAAGAATTTCAAAGATGGACTATGTTATTTAGTAACTATACATTGGTTTTTTCGAATCCTAATTAAGTTTTGTACATGTTGGTTATATTATCACAAGAATTTAAAACATGGACTATGTTATTTAATAACTATACATTGATTTTTTTCGAATCCTAATTAAGTTTTGTACATAAAAAGTGTTACATTCATATGTAATATTTGATGAGATTAACAAAACTATAGTTTTTTCTGCCCAATTTTCACAAAGAATCTACTTGAACATGAAGACATCATTAACAAATGTTACTTTCATATGTAATATTATTGACAAAACTATAGTTTTTTCTGCCCAATTTTCACAAAGAATCTACTTTAACATGAAGACATCATTAACAATAGAAATATCTTTAGAAACCACTATGACATGCTAAAAATTCTTTATATATCATTTAATTTGACAACTCAACATTTCTCCGATGCATTGATGTGAATTTTGTTTTTTTCTGGAATATTTAGTGATTGTTGCCACTCTATGGTTTGGGATAATCCCTGAACAACCTAATAATTCCCTCCTCTAGCAACCTTTGGCATAATATCTAGAGAAGGAATTCTTTGGCCAGTCTCTTTAAAGCCTCTTTAAATTAATTAATACTAACAACCTAATAATTCCCTCCTCTAGCAACCTTTGGCATAATATCTAGAGAAGGAATTCTTTGGCCAGTCTCTTTAAAGCCTCTTTAAATTAATTAATACTATCTTGTTTCTCTCTATATTTATGGTTTTGCGGGGAGATTGGAAAACTCCACCTTCATTTACATGAATATCCTACATATAATCATCTTCTTACTATCCTTGGTTTCTATTACAACTAACCAAATTTCAATCCTTAAAGAAAATGGAATATTCCTTCAATGCATGTTTATAATTATTCAGATGTTTCCTTAATTTCTCTCTATCTCTTAAATTATTATGTAGAAGTGTCAACTTATGACTCATGGGGAATATGTGCGCTACTTGTTCAAATTTCAAAGGAGAAACTATCTCATTATTCTTAGATATAAACTTGGTAGTAAGTAAGTGGAGAACATGAATTTTATTATTATATCAAATTTATTTAATAGAGGAAATAAAAAAAAATAAAAATTGATTTCAAAAATTTAAAATATGTATTCGTAGAATGTTGATGATGTTTTTCCCCATAATCCCTTTGTTATAATGAGAGGTAATATGGAATCCGATGAAATCCATTGGAATGGAATGAAACCCTATATCTATAAGTTATATGAAATAACACATATTGGGGTGGGTCACTAGTAAAAAAAAGACATAGCATAATTAAAATGTTGAAAATCTAGTAGATCTAATGGCATGATGATCTTGCTCTTGCTTTCAATTTTATATTGAGTTTTAACTTTTTTCCAAAATGCATTCATCGACCCCTACAAAATATTTCGTGTGGAAAAAATACCAATTGAGTGAATATAACTACAATACATTACTTGAAACATGTCTGTTTTCCAATTCTAGAGCCCAAGTTTCCCTTCCTTAGTGTGGGAGGCATTGATTTTGAAGGGTGACCACTCAATGAAAACTCTTTCATTGCATCCCATTAAACAAAACCTTGGATTGAAAATTACTTGTAAGGTCACATGTTGAGGTATGTCACTAGTAGAGGAAGGATTCCCCTTGTGTAATTGCAATGTCTAAAATACAACAAGAACGAAAATCCATTGATTTCATACATGATTTCCATTTTATTATAAGTTGCAAATCACATCTAATTGACATTTATGGACACCTATAAACATGGTCTCGATGAGGATTAAATATAAAATAGACTAGTATAAATGAGTTATAGGTCTCGATGAGGATTAAATATAAAATAGACTAGTATAAATGAGTTATATTCCTTCTCATGCATGAATTTAACATTTTGAGAGCCCAAGGTGTCCTTGTGTATGTCTGAGGTACTGATTTGGAAATTTGACCCCAATATGAAAATTTTCATTAAATTCCAATAAAAAAATTCTAGATCTATAGGGAATTTGAGAAAATACATTCCAAAATGTGTGACTAGTGGAGGAAAGGTTCCCTACTATATCAAATATGTTTGAAGTTAAACGAAACCAATGGCTTGTTGATTCAAAGGCAAGTTTCCATTTTATATCATGTTTCAACTTATATCCAAATGGAATTTAGGGACACATATAAAAATGTTCATGAAGGTATAAAAGACAAATGTATTAGCATAACTACATTATTTCACTTGACACATGTGTGCTTTACTTTTCCAAAGATCAATATTTTTTTCATTAATGTTTGGGACATTTATATGTGAAGTTGACCAACTAATATAAACTTTTGTATTTCATCCCACTGTACTAAATCACATTTAAATTAGAAATGATTAAAAAAACACCTTTAAAGGCATGTGATTAGTGGAGGAATTGTGTCATTGCTATAATTAAGATGTTTTAAATCCAATGAAAATAAGGACTCCTTGAACTAGTTCCTCATTTCCATTTTACAATGAGTTGAAACTCACATCCAAAAGGAATGTATGAACATGTACAAAACTAGTTCTAGGGGTATAAAAATGAAACCAATATGTAAAATTCTAGGCCACCACCTCAAACACTTGTTTATATTGAAAATCCCATGAATATTTATATTGAATTCCTAGGATTTGTTTTGTGAAGTTGACCCCCCAAGAAATATTTTCCATTGCATTCCATTGAATGAAACCTTAGTTTTTGAAGTCATCTAAAGAAACACAAGTTGTGATTTGTGACTAGTGGAGGAACGGTGCATCTAGAATAATTACCCTATCTCAAATACAATGAGATCTATGGATCATCAATCTAACATCCAATGTCCATTGTATCCTAAGTTTAAACCCATGTCCAAATGGAATTCAAGTACACCTACAAAAATGGTCTCAGGAAGATAATTTAAATTCATTAGTAAAACTATATTACACCCCCTTTAATTTGTGTGAATTTCCATTCTATATCCCACCATACCATTTGTTGATCGATGAGTTGTGATTTGTATAAAAGTGTAATGGTGAGTGATCAAACAAGTGCATAATGTAATATTGGAAGATTAACATTATAAACAACTAAATCATCATTATAATGCATTGAAGGTCAAAATTGGTATTTCTAAAGTGTTCAAAAGTGCCTTGAAGTTAAGGAATAGTATTGATATCCACTGGAAAATATGCTGGATAATCTAATACATTATAAGAACACATTTCTTACTCAGAAGTGCTTCCACATTAAGTATGATAAAGTAGTTTCTCATAACTGAATCAACATTGTCTTACTTCCATTGATCAAAGAAATATATATCCAACACCTCATCATCGACATAACTCTTCTATGTTCATCGACATAACTCTTATGTCGATATTACGCTTCTTTAATCCTTTGTCTTATCAACTGCATTTGTTCTTCTATTTCTTGGATCGCTTATGGTCCTACCAGGACCCTATCCTCAAGTCAATCCCATCTCAATGGCGTCTAACACAGTCTCCCATAAAGAGACTCAAATGGTTCCATCTTAATGGTGCTTTGATAGTTTTTGTTGTACGCAAACTCTACCAGTTGCAAGAACTCTTCCCAATACTTATGTTAGTCCATCACATACATACAAAATATATCTTCCAAAATTTGGTTTGTTCTTTCTATGTGTCTATCTATCTCAGGGTGATATGTTGTAATGGAGTTCAATTGTGTTTCCAAGGCCTCTTGGAAATTGGTCTAAAAATGTCTTGTAAACATCGATCCTCTATTAGATATGATAGTTTTAGGAACGCCATGTAATCTGACAATCTCGCTGATAAAAGCTCTAGTTATTTATAGTTCTTGGTACGTCATCCACATAGGAATAAAATGTGAACTCTTCGTCAGAGTATCAACTGCCACAAAAATTGAGTCATGCCTCCTTGCCATCAAGAGAAATCCAACAATAAATTCCATAGAAATGACCTCCCATTTCGATTTTGGAATAACATGTGGCTATAGTAATCCTGTCGGATGTCTATGTTCAGCCTTCACTTGTTGAAATTATAGACACCTCACTACTTGTCCGATATTTTCCTTAACATATTTATACCAGACATCGTCGCACTGTATAGTTAGAATATTTTCTCAAAGATTTGTTTGAAGAGGTATCACCGAAAATATGCGTAGTCTCCGACTTAGCACATCTGCCACTCTATTTATTGTTCCTTTTATGTAAGAAATCTCAAAATCATATTCGCTAAGAAATTATGGCCAACTCCTTTGTCACGCATTCAAGTCACTTTGTGTAAATATGTGCTATAATCCACAATGGTCTATTTTTAGTTCAAATTTTCATCCATACAGGTAGTGTCTCCACACTCTTAATGCATAAACAATGGGAAATAACTCCAAATCATGCATTGCATAGTTCTCTTCATGCTTTCTCAATTTCCTTGAGATGTAAGTGATCACTCAACCGTCTTGAATCAAGACTTCACCTAAACCTTCCTTGGACACGTCTGTGAATACCAAGAAATCCTTTTCCATGTTGGGGACCTTCAGTATTAGCATTGTCATCAACAAATCCCTGAGCCTTTGAAATTCCCCTGCACATTTCTTGGTCCATACAAACTTCTTGTTTTTCTTCTGCAATTCCATGATCATATTTTCTATCTTCAAAAAACCTTCGAGGAACCATCGGTAATATCCTACTAAACCCATAAAGCTACATACTTATGGTATGTTTGTCGACACATGCCATTCCATAATATCCTCTACCTTCACTGGATCCACAACGATGCCATCACCAGATATAACATGCTCTAAGTAATGAATCCTCAATCGGTAAAAAGAGAATTTTGACAGTTTCCCATATAATTTATTTTCCCACAAACATTGTAGTACTAAGCACAAATTTTCATCATTTTCTTCCGTTGTTGAGAATATATCAATATATCATCAATGAATACTTGAAAAAACTTGTCCAGATATTTAAGGAACACCCCATTCAATAAGCTCATGAATACCCCCAGGGCATTTGTTAGACTGAAAGGTAAAATAGTAAAATTGTAATGTCTAAACCTCATCTTGAATGCAGTATTAGGAATATATTCCTCTTTAATTTGTAACTGGTGATAACTTGATCTCAATTAGATCTTTGAAAACACCATCGTGCCTTTCATTTGGTCAAACAAATCATTTATTCTTGGCAATGAATACTAGTTCTTGATGGTTTCATTCTTCAATTGATGAAAGTCAATACAGAGTATCCACAACCCATCCTTATTTCTTATGAAAATAACAGGTGCACCCCAAGCTGACACACTTGGACGTATAAGTCCTAGGTCCAAAAAATCCTTCAGTTGCATTTTCAACTCTTATAGCTCAGGTGTTGACATCCAATAAGACATTCTTTCTATCGGTTTAGTTCCACGTTTCAAGTCGATGGTAAAATCCAACTCTCTTTTGGACGAAAATCCTGGTAATGCTTTTGGAAATACGTTAGCAAACTCTCATACTACCGAAAGGTTTTCAATTCCTTCCACCATGCCCTTGTTGTTTAGCACTAATATTTCATATAGCTTACATCCTTTGCACATGCTCTTCGATAGTTGTAGGGAAGAAATGAACCTAAAGGAAAATTCATGGTTTTTTCCTACAATCACTCTTCTTTGTCCCTCATCATCGATCAAACTTAACCATTTCATCTTACAATCGAGTATCATGTCATGCAATTCCAACCAGTCCATATCGATCACGATGTCACACGATCCTAAAATCGTGATATATAGGTCAGACTTCGTTAAAAAATATCCCAAGTCAATGTTACAGTCCATAACCCTTCCTCCAACTTTATATTTGACACCCGAATCCATTTCTACGTATTTAATCTCATCATGTTCGACTGCCTTTACCTTAATTCTTTTCGGTGCTACACCAGAAATAAAGCTCTATGTAGCATCTGGATCTATCCAAATACTAAAAGTTCGATCAACAATTGTACCTGAGATCTCGACCATAGTGGATTCATGCTCAGCCTGGTGGTTATTCATCATTGCATGAATCTTTTGGGCCTTGCCCAAATCTCCAAATGTAGTGTGTCTGACTGTCCCGACTTCTCTAGCCCTCTCCACTGGACAGTCTCCTTGGTAGTGTGGCTCTCCACATGTCCAACATTCAGTATTTAGTCTAGTACTCTTGGTCCCCGAGGTAGAAGTTGTTGGCCTACCGGCCTGAGCTCCTAGTCTATTCTACTGAACATGACTATACTTTTATTGTGAGCAACATTGTTGCTGATGTGATGGTCCTCTGTAGGGATTCCTCTATTGAGTATTTAGTCTTCGCGGTGTCATGAACATAGGTCCTTTTGATGTATCTCGGTACCCTAGTGTCTTTTTATTTGGTGTATGATGATGTTGCACACCTAATGTTGTCTGACCAGTCGGTCTTGGAGGAGTGCTACCCTAACCCCCATTGGTCATCTCTTCCTCCGCTATGAGGGACTTTTGGATTGCATCATGTAATTTTTGTGGAATTAGGATTCTCACCTTCGCACAGATGTTGAAGTTAAGGCCAAACACAAACTTGTTGTCCTTCACCTTCTCCATGTTCATATGTGGATCATACCTAAGAAGCTGCATGAATCGAGCCCCATACTCCGACACTGTATGACCACCCTATCGTAAGGCATTGAACTCATTGAGATGGTTCACAATGAATACATATGAGAAATACCTCTCACAAAACCACTCCTGAAAAAACTCCCATGACACATCTTCGATGACCATGTTAAGTTGAGGTAGGACCGTCTTGTACAATAGAAGACTGCACCCCTTCAGCTGAAAGATGACCATGCA
>CBVK0103581575.1:0-11495 GCA_900067695.1 Picea abies
GAAGGTGTAGTCACAAAGTGTGAAGCACATCTCCATGTTCTCCAACCATGCCTTGTTGGCTGAGCCATCTATGGCACCCATAAACTCATGAAACTTAATCTTCTCAAGTTCTCTATGAATGGCACCAGTACCAGATGGAGCCTGTTGTGAACCCTCCTTAGGTACAGGACCCTGGCCTTATCTCTATCTATCCGGTTAATGAGGGCCTCTCACATCCTCTAAAAGGACCTCATCAAAACAACCACATCCCCCACAACAATCTGCTCTTGTCCAATGACTAGTTCTTGTCCTTGGGGGTTAGTCCCCTCTAGTGTGGATATCGTTGGAGGTGTCACACCTCTTCCCCTAACACCACATTGTCTACCTCCACGATGTCCTCTATCCATGATTACCTGCATGGAAAATTTTAAACTTTAGTTAGCAATAAGTTATTAATCAAGTGCTTAATATAATGAAAGGAATAATAATCCAAAGCATGAGGTTTAACTTGCTCTGATACCATATGTAATGACCCCTCTATTACAAATATCAATAACAAAGTACATGGTAATTTTTTTTTAAAGCATTCGGAAAATAGCATCAACACATAAATCATAGCAATGCATAATCAACACGACATCATAATTAAACAACACATAAATCATAGCAATGCATAATCAACACGACATCATAATTAAAAGAATTACACATGACACATCATCTTAATCAGTAACGACACAAGCCACTGCATAAAAATAAATGATAGAGACACTTGATCAACACATAAACATAATTAGCAATGCACTTCCACACATCAAAATCAACTAAAGAAATTATAGATAATGATCTACAATATCATTGAAAATTAAATAACTATTCTCCCAGCCTATCTTGCATGGTTAGGACATCCATGAAACATAAGAGACACTCAAGCCCAAAATTTATCTGATTGATTTAGACCATTTAAGGTCTCAGGGCTAGCGACTATTTTGAGGATCAAGGAGGTGTCTAAATCCCACTAATCTAATCACAACTCACAACTCCAATCTAGATTGTTAGTCATACAATGAAATTATCACATGGCACAAGAGAAATATAACTACTAAACAATCATACATCAAATTTACTTAATGGTGCAAGAGTAATCATTAATTTTAGTTTAAGGTACGAAAGGTATATCGATTTCTAAAACAATTGTACATTCACATAATCAATGACGCAAGAGAAAACTAGTTACTAAAACAGTCGTACATCAAATTTATTTTAAGGAATGCAAATAATCTAATTACTTAATTAATCAAGCATCAACATTATTTCAATGGTTCCAGACAATCTATTTACTCATCCATTTTATTTTCATGTGCAAAATAATCTAATCACATAAATTTCAAAGTGCAAGAACATGCTAATTACCCCATCATGAACTGAAATCAAGTCTAGATTAAACTTCATAATAACCATCCATTCTTCAATGTGCAAGAGAATAGATATGTTACTTATTAAATAACGCAATAAATTCAATGAAAGTGAGTACAAGAAGGAATATAAGGGCTTTTAAACACACAAGGGCTTAAGCGCAATTCCTTGTGACAGGTAAAAATCTACTCTAGTGTAACCTTCTCATTGTTTAATCATGAACGACAGTAACAAAATTAATGATGCATCCCCCCTTCTCTCCTCAGGGTTTCACAACCTCTTGGTCTAGGATCATTCAAGAGTCTAAGTTGAATCATCTCTTTGGGCCTTTGCTAGACCCCAAATCTATTTACACATGCCCCTTTCTTCCTAAGACACAGGTTCTATAAAACCCACAAGCTCCTGCTAAGCCCTTGTTCCCTTTTATAAATTAGAATAGCAGGTGCTATCTTTCTATGTTAGGCCCCTTTCTTCATATGGCCATGGGTTGTGAACCGACGCTAACCACGAAAGTTTCTTTGAAGCTTCGAGCTCTGGGCATTTTCACTTCATATATATCCAATTCTTCCAAACTCCGAACTGACAAAGTTCTAAAATGACATGGGAGGGATCGACGGTCCCTTTTCCCTTTCTAGATAAATGACCAACATAAAATTTGAGCTCAAGATCTTCGGGAAATTCCACACCACTTCTTCTCAAGTCACCCAGAGTGCCAATTCTTCCGACTGTACGATCTTACGCCACGTGTCTACAAAACATCAATGGTTTTGGTTTACTTTGGGACTCCACGCTTCGATAGTTCCCAAGTCTCCAAATATGCAAACATCTAGATTGAAATCCTTCCAGACTATTAGATCTTATGACATGTGTCCTATACTATCAACGAATCATATCTATTTTGGCCTCGACCAATTTTCTCCCTACCTCTCCTCACTGTGAATCCTCCAAAGCCTCTGATCAAGCAACGGACATCCTACTCCGATTGACTATCATGATGAACTATGAGCTTCATCCTTCAGGAGTTCTCGATTGATGAAATACCATTTTTCCCCGAAGTGGCTATCCTCCTAAATGGAGGATCATTTGGAACCTTTCCTCTTCTAATGAATGAATTGGATGGAATCTGACGATCAGGCCTTCCGGAGTTCTCTCTCAATCTAATTCCACTTTTCTTCAGAGTGTATCACCTCCCAACTGAGGGATCCTCTAACACCTATCCCTCTTTATCCGACGGTTCATATGAAGTACGACCTTTGGGAGTTCTTTCTCTACGCATCTTGCTCTTCTTCCAGAGTGACTTTTCTACAAAGTGGGAGATATTGTGCCACATGTCCTTTCCTAAGGGATGGCTCGGATGACATTGAAACTCTTAACTTTGGCAATCCTCCTACCTTCACACTTATAATCCTCCAAAGTGATCCTACTCTAGAGTGCAGGATCTCATGACACCTATCCTCACTGATGGACGACCTAGATATGCTTCGACTCCCAACAACTTTGGGAGTTTTCCCAACTCTTCTCCTGCTCTCCCCTAGAGTGTTATTCCTCCTCACCTCTAGATCTGTTGACATGTGCTCTCCTGCACCAATGGTCAGGATCTACTTCTCTCTTTAGGAGTTCAAGAATTCTACAAATTCCACACTCTAAATCTTTCAAAGAGCTTCTACTCCGAATTCCACAATCTACTGGCACATGTCCTTTGAAAGGGATGGCTCATATCTCCTCCGGATCCATGTAAATTCAAGAGTTCTTCAACCTCCCACACCCCCTATCTTTCGGAGTGCTTCCTTCCAAACTCCACGATCTTATGCCACGTGTCTCTTGGCGATCGAAGACTGAGATCTTCTCTGCTACTTCGAGCTTCGAGAGTTTTTCAAACTCCTTAACTAAAAACTCCTAGAGTGTTATTTTTTCATAGTTGGAGATCTGTTGACATATATCCCTCCCAGTGCCAACAACTATGATGAGCTTTGGGCTTAGGAGCTTCGACGGATTTGGCTCGCTTCTCTCCTGGAATCTCCCATAGTGCAATTCCTCTCGACTTCCATATCTTCCACCACTTGTACGTCTATATGATGGATGGTCCTGATCCACTTTGGGACTTCAAACAGTCCTCTCTCATGTGCACTTAAATAGGTTTAAATCTTTGCACTTACCTGGATCCAACGGATGTCGATCCTCCATGCTCAAATACAATGGTTGGGATCTTCTCTCCTCCTTGGCCCTCTCCTCCTATATGGACACAGGTCTAATGGTCCAAATATATCCTTCCAGCTGATCCAATGACTATTGTAGCTCCTCCCTCCTGAGATTCTACTTCTTCCCTCCGAGTTGGGAATAATTTAAATTGTTCAAAGGGTACGAAATTTGAATATTCTCCTGCGAACTCGGCTACTTTGGGTCTCAACTTGACTTCTCCTACTGAGCCTTGTAACTTGAGGCAATTCCATCTCCTATGCACACCTTGCACTCTCTTCATGTGAGACTTCATTGTCTTCACAATTTGAACCTATAAAGGTCCTTGGCCTTTGCTCATTGTGCAAGGTCACTACGAACACTTGCACTATCTCCCTTGATCCTTGTAGTTGCTCATATTTCTAAGCGGATTGGTCCTTATGCTCCCTCAAAGGGCTTCCTGTAACCTCCTGGAAAGTCTATGCTCTTATTCTAAGCTTTTGAACTTGAAACAAGTTTTCTCCTAAGCACACTCCTTGCGCTTGTCTAAATCTTATGAATTTATCAACACTTGCCTAAGTGTTGTCATAGTGCACTCCTTGTACATGTCTTCTCCTGAATCCTAATCTCTTCAGCTTCAATAATTCACTCATTCTATTCTCTCAATACACACTTGCAGAGCTCTCCTATAGAGTGTTCAACAACTTTGTTTCCCCTCGATTTCCTCCAACACTTCATAACGTTATGGTTCTATGCACTCCTTGCACCTGCTCAAAGAAATCCTTGCTGAGACTTTCCTTTAGAGTGTTCAACAACTTCGACGTACTTCTCCTTCAACATATTTCTAGAGTATTTTTTAACTCTGGGGTGTGCTGCTGACACTCTCCTCTATGAACTCGAAGCAGAGTTCTCTTGTGCATTCCTTTCACCTGCTCAATGCCCACCTAGGAGAGCTCTACAGAGTATTCATCAACTTTTTCTTTTGTGCCTTATCTACACAGTTTCTCCTCCAAGGTGTTCAGTAACCTTGAGGCTCCTCTCTAAGTTTGTAAACTATTATGGTGTTCCCTCTTGGCATGTTCTCCACTGATTTCAAATTCAAATTCATATGCGCACTCGTTATGCTCGCTCACGGAGTTTTCAATACTCTGTCGTGCACTCCTTTCACTTAGCCTAAAGAACCTAGAACAACCCAAAAAACTTACATACATATAGTGAAATCTATATTATCCTACAGATGAAGTCTATCTCATACATCTACCACATGTATTCACAAACACAAAGATGACATTCATAAACATACACAAAAAACACAGAACCTTATGCAGGAAAAACTGCTCTTCTTTGTATTAATATGAATGTCAATTACAATATATGTGAGCTTTGACTACCACAGATTCTCATCTCTCTCCTCGTTCTCCTCTCTTTGGATTACAACTATTTTCTATCAAATTTTTCAACAGTCTTTGCTGGGAATATGCTACGATGATTTATACAAGAGGGGATCATCAATATTTCCATCCAACTACACTTAGTGGTGTCTAATAACCATTTACAACACCTATCCATTGACTCTGATTACAATAAATGAAAATCTAGTCTAAATCAGATTTGGATCAACCTACAACTAGCCATTAAAGGAGACTTCAACTAGATCCTATACAAAGGCATGACTCAAATCTATGCAAGCCTTACAACATTTAATAACAATTTATTACATTGATTTTTTAAATTCAAGGGAAAATGAGAGGGATGGCACCTCTCTCCCTTCTTGAATGTGCATTATTTTGTTGAATATCTGGCACATGGCTGAGTTGGAAAGGATGTTCCTACATCATACTCCACTACTGGGAGAATCATGAACTCCTCTACTCAACTGTTGAAATTGTCATGGATCCCAAACTTCTCTCTGGAGTTGCCCACTCCTCTGCTATGTTGTTGTTGTTTCTTCCGTGGTGCTGCTGAAGCTTCTCCTCTATTCATCCTCCTCATTTTGACAACTTCTTCTGCTAACTTCAACATCATCTCTCTAATATCCTCAATCATATCTTCCATCTTCTCTACCGATTGGCTTCTCCTTGGTAGTCTACTTTGATGTTGCATCTCCTCACACTGATCTATGGGAATATCTTCCTAATATCCCATGTTGTCCCCATCACTTGTGGTCTTGACTTGACACTTTACTACAAACCCCTGTTCTGTAGGATCCTCACTCAGCTACTGCTACTCAGATTTCTCCTCTGATAGATTGACTTATGCCAGTTCTATTGTTGGTACAACTCCAGCTTCTTCCAACTTCTCCTTAGGCTAGTATTCTCCTCCATTTGTTTCCAGCTTGACCTATTTGATGTGCCTACTCTAGATAGTTACCCTTCTCTCCAGGGCCTCCAGTTCTTCACACAGATCAACAAAATCCATGTTCTCTTCTTCCTCTTCTGTTGCAGGCTTCAGTGCTGTAGTCATCTCCTGTTCAACTTCTTGGTTGAAAATTCTAAGAAATTTTGTTGAATGCTCTTCTTATTCTTCTACTGCACCTGAAAATTGGGCACTTGCCTCTGTTGGACTAATTAGAAGGAATATATTGATTCCCCCAATGATCAAAATACTCCTCTGATCTTCCTTTGTCAGCACCCCTAGCTGATTTGAAATCTCAATTGAGTTCTTGAGACTCTTAGACAGTCTCATTTCTTCTCCCTTTCCCACTTGGAAATTTGGGATTTTACTTCTACCCTCCTGGCAGTCTATGAGATCCTCAAATGATCTTCTCTTATTTCCCACCTGGAAATTTAAATTTTCATCACTGTCCTCCTGTCATTTCATGAGATCCTCCATTAACCTCATCCCATTTCCCACCTGACAATTTGAAAATTCATCTCTTCCCTCCTGGCAGTTTATGAGATCTGTAAGTAATCTCTTCTCCTCCTCATCACTCGGGATTTTTCCACTCTCTCGTTCACAAAGGTAAACCACTTTCTCCTTTGTTTCACTGAGAAAATGATGTCAGAAGAATCAACAATCCCTTTTCCCTTTCTAGATCAATGACTCAAAAGATCTTCGGGCTCCGGTGTTTTGAAAAATTCCACGGCACTTCTTCTCAGGTCACCTGAAGTGCCAAGTCTCCAGTCTGTGCAATATTATGCAACGTGTCTACAAAGCATCAACAATTATGTTTTACTTCGACAATCTGCATTTTGAAAGTTCTTGAGTCTCCAGACATGCAAACCTCTGAAGTCAAATCCTTCCAGACTATCGAATATTCTAATGCACGTCCTCTACTATCGATGGCTCAGATACATTTCAACTTCGTCCAATTTTATCCCTAACTCTCCTCGTTGTGAGTCTTCTGAAGTCTCTCATCTAGAGATGCCCTTGCTGATCTGAAAGATGGTCATGATGAAATCTGTGCTTCAGCCTTCAGGACTTATCGACCCATGCAACACCACTTTTCCCCGAAGTGGCTATCCTCTGAAATGAATGATTGAATGACACATGTCCTATGCTAATGGACGGCTTGGATGGACTTTGACACTCCAAACTTCATGAGTTCTCACTCCACCCAATTCCACTTTTCTCTAGAGTGTACAACCACTGAAGTGAGGGATCCTCTGACACCTTTCCCTCATTATCCGATGGTTCATATGAACTCTGGCCTTTGGGAGATCTTTCTCTACTCATCTTTCTCTTCTCCCAGAGTGACTTTTCTCTGAAGTGGGAGATAGCTAAGATGACTTCATGACTCTGACCTTCATGAGTCCTCTCCCCTTCATCTTTCTCTTCTCCCAGAGTGAATTTTCTCTGAAGTGGGAGATATCTAGGATGACTTCATGACTCTGACCTTCATGAGTCCTCTCCCCTTCACACTTATAATCCTCTGATGTGCTTATGCTCTGGAATGTAGGATCTAAAGAAACCTGTCCCCACTGATGGACAACCCAGATTTGCCTCAACGCCCGAAAACTTCAGCAGTTTTCCAAACTCTTCTCCTCTTCTCTTCCGGAGTGTTATACGTCCGGACCTCCAGATATGTTGACACATGCTCTCTTATGCCAACGGTCAGGATCTACTTCACTCTTTGGGATTTCAAGAATTATGCAAACTCCATACTCTGAATCATTCAGAGTGCTACTTCTCTGAATTCCACAATCGGATGACACATGTCTTTTGCAACAGATGACTCAGATCTCCTGTGGATCCTTGCGACTCCGAGACTTTTTCCACCTTCTTCACCCCCTTTCTTATAGAGCACTTCCTTTTGGACTCCACAATCTGATGCCACGTGAATCATGGTGATTTAAGACCAAGATATGCTCTGCTATTTTGAGCTTCAGGAGTTTTCCACACTCCTTAACTGAACACTCCCATAGTTTTATTTCTCCATAGTTTCCTATATACTGACACGTACCCCTACCAGTGCTAACGACTAAGATATTCAATGACTAGGATAGTCCCATAGTGAAATTTCTCTGGACTTACATATATTCTTCCACCTATCCCTCTGAATGATGGATGGTCCTAATCGACTTCAACACTTCAAGAATTCAGCAAGTCTTCTCTCCTGTGCACTTAAAGAGGTTTAAATCAAGTGTGCTTACTTGGATCTAACAGATGTCAATCCTTCTTTCTCAATTCTAATGGCTGGGATATGCTATCCTCCTCGACGTGCTCCTCTTGTTTGGACATAGTCATAATGGTCGAGATCTCTCCTTATAGCTGATCAAATAATCGTTGTAGCTCCTCCCTTATGAGCTTCTACTTATTCCCTCCAAACTGGGAATAATTTAAATTGTTCAAAGGATGCGACTTTTGAATCTTCTCTTGCGAACCCAATTACTTTAGGTATCAACTTAACTTCTCCTTCTGAGATTTGGAACTTGAAGAAAGTCCATCTCCGATGCACACCTTGCGTTCTCTTCATGTGAACATGCACTATCTTCATAGTTTCAACCTGTAAATGTCCTTGGCCTCTACTCACTATGCACACTTACACTATCTCTCCCGAGCCTTGCAGTTGCTCATATTTCTAAGGGGATCAACCCTTATTCTCCCTCAAAGGGCTTCCTGCTCCCTCCTGGAAACTTTATGCTCCTCTTTTGATTTTTTGAACTTGAAACAAGTTCTCTCCTATGCGCACTCCTTGCACTTGTCTGAATCTTTAGAATTTCTCAACACTTCTCTAAATGTTGACCTAGTGCAATCCTTGCACAGGTCTTCTCTTGAATCCTTATCTCTTAAGGTTCAATAACGTACTCTTTGCATTCTCTCAATGCACACTTGCATATATCTTCTACAGAGTGTTCAACAACTCTGTTTCTCGTCGATTTCCTCCAACACTTCAAAATGTGTTGGTTTTGTGCACTCCTTGCACCTTCTCAAAGAACTCCTTATTGAGCCTTTCCTTCATAGTGTTCATCAACTCTAAAGTACATATCCTTCAATAGATTTCCAGAGTATTTAGTAACTCTGGGATTTCCTCCCTAACACTCTCCTCTGTGAACTCGAAGCATAGTTCTCTTATGCATTCATTGCACCTGCTCAATGTCCACCTGGTAGAGATCTACAAAGTATTCAACACCTCTGTCTTTTGTTCCTTCTCTACACAATTTCTCCTCCAAGGTGTCCAATAACCTTGAGGCTCCATTTTGAGTCTATAAACTATTCTAGTCTGTAAATTCAAATGCACATTCCTTTCCCTAGTTGACAAAGTTTTCAATACTCTATCATTCACTCCTTGTACTTAGCCTAAATAAACTAGAAAAACCCAACAACCTTACACATAGAGGCGCCATCAATAATTTTTTTGATAAAGGGTGAATCTACTGGAGAAAAAATTTGGAGGTAACATGGTAAGGATTCTTACTCACCAAGTTTTGTCCGACCGTCTGGTAAAATATGAAGTCAATGGATAACTGGCTAAAGGATAACTGAAAACATTATTCTACTTAACCAGCTCTAAAAGATTCCTCTCACCAACTATTATATCAGGTAGTACTTCTGGAGATATACACCCATAGATATCGACTGTCATTATAGGAATGAAGCTCTACGCTCATAGGTGAGGGATTACAAGGTTGAGGGTGTGAAAATAATACAAGAGAATCATTGGAGAGAGATTAGGGATGTGGAATGGTTCTAAAGATCATCTAAAATCTGAATCGCTACTTTGTACCATTATAATTCCAGAAGATAAAAAGGTGATGGGCATACAAGTAAGATCTCTATAAAATAGAAAATGTAGACTGCTATCAAGTTTTGATAAGTTGGAGTGAGATATATATATCCCAATCGTGGAGACAAAATTCAGATTCAGACGATGGGTGGGGATTAAATTTTAGAGTATATGAATGTACAGGGATCCGACACATTGTGGTTTTGTAATTTTTCTTGGTTGTATACAGAACTCAAAAATTCCAGGAGTAATACTCATAGCGTACCAACTTCCCCACATATTATTTTCTCTTTGTTGAACATGATACCTATCGATATAATCATTGTAATTGGATTGTAGAGTTCTTGCACTAATTTCCAACATTTATCTACAATGCATTTGACAAACCTTTTTGAAACAAAGTCGTGGTACTAGTCATGGATCTTTGTCATGAAGATACAATGTTAAGGAAGAATACTAAGCACAAGGCGCATCTAAAATTTTGCAGTGTGTGATTCTCTGTCCCATTTACCATTCAATCTTAGAGGACTATAACAGAAATTCAGTTCAACTGTACAAATTTCAAAATGGCATGCTATGTGACTTAGCACCATAATATTAGATAGGGAAACCTACCATCTAGCAACACCAATATATTAAATGCAATTCATGGATAAGAGCGAGAAAGAAAAAATAAAAAACATGGGTTGAGAGTATAAAAACAACTAATCAAGAAGTCTCTTATCTCAGTGAGAAGATAGATCACATTGGCCTTGAAAAATAGAATACCCTTCTAGAATCTATAAAATATCAAGGCACTTGTACCTTGATCTTCTAATTTCACACAGTTACGCAGTTATACAAAAACAATATTATCAAATTTAATTCCAAATGAAAATACATATTCCATAAATACTTTAACCGATGATGAACATGGACCTGAAGATGATGGGAACTGAAGTTCCTTCCATCCTCCCCCTTGATAACCATTGAGACTTCACTGATACCTCCCAAACAACATTATAGGTACTCTTCTCCCCCCTTAGCCCCGTAAGATGCAAAGGGGCAATGCACACAAAACCAGAAAAATAATCTACCTCCCATCTTGCCTCGCAAGGTAAATCTACCACTTTCTCTTAGGATGGGTGCCCAAACTCTCACAAGTAAAACTAATAAAAAATTATGCAGCATAACATTACCCGTAACCAGTGTGATCCATTTCTCATATCAACCATTTGTTTTATATAATTTTCCCTTAACTCATCCCCACTTACACAATTAATTCACTTTTTAATTAAAATAATTTAGAGTTATTTCCCCCATACACTTGTCACCCTTTCCCCAATTTTCCCAATTAAATCCACATTTTATTTTAATAATATTCAATTTTCATTACCCTTCCTAAAATCACTTCTTAATTCACTCCTAGTTGTCTCTTTATTCCCCTTATTTTCAATTAATGAATGACGCCTTTCTAAAACTAATTTGAATTAAAATATAATTCTTCTCTAGTTAGACTAGTGTTAGCTAGACTCTAGATACCTTTCTATCTCCACATATTCGTTTATGCGTTATTCCTTTCTTATCTTAAATTTGAATTAGTGTTAGCAATTTTAGGTAGCCTCTTGTCTTCCATGTTAAACAACATGGAAGACAAGAGGCTACCTAAAATTGCTTCAAAATCAAGTCATAACCACCATCGACTCAAGTGATGATGGCATAAAGATGCTCGATCTTGGCTAAACTATTGGTGAATCATGGAAGAAACCATTTTGCAGAA
>CBVK0103581590.1:123-24148 GCA_900067695.1 Picea abies
GGGGGGGGGGGGTTCCGAAAATCGTTGTCAGACATTGATCTGGGCATCGATGGATCATCCGCTAAAAAGTGTGCACCCTTTAGTCACAACATGACAAAAGGTCAAATCCCGATAGCAATTAGGATAAAAACATTTTGTGGGTATCGCTAGCTCCCCTTTCTTTATTTTTTCACCAAGGGGTCAAAAACACATCAAATTAACTCAAATAAAAGGCATTTAATCAATATTTTTGAAATCTTTTTGAAACAAAAAAAAACTAACCTAACTCCTAGCCTAATCAACCAACACATTAATCCATCTTAGGCTGTTGGATTAATAATTACTCTAACCTAATGCATTTGGCCAAGATTAGATTGTTTGGCCAAATTTATTCACTAACCTATCAACATAAATTTAAAGGGTTTGATCATCATTAGGAAGTATGAGTCAAACCAAGTGTATTTCATGGGTCTTTATATTTTTATCTTTTTCTATTTTTATACCCTCTTTTAATTTTTAATATTTTTATTCTTTCTTTCTTTTCTTTTCTTTTTCTTTTATTTTTATTTTGTAAATCATTTGTAGAATAAAATATTATTTACAATAAAATAAAACTAGAGGAAGAGATTCTAATCACTAGGTGATCCCATGAAATATAGGGTTATAATAGTGGCTCCACTTGGGGATGGTTCTCTCCTTATGAGGTGCCAAGAACTAGCTATCTACTTCCTTGAATCTTCTTCTCTAGTGCTTTTCTGCATCCTGGTTTTCTTTATTCTAATTGTAAATCTGGTGGTCCTGATCAATGGCTTAGCGCCTTCTCTTCAAGCTTCAACCATCTGAAAAAAATCACCCACAACTAACATAAAAGTAAAAATGGTTTGTACAATGAGATGAGTGAGAAAATATCTTCATTATGGTGGAACATAATGTTTGAGAATTCTTCCATTGATAGGTCCTCCCGGTAGATCTGCTCCATCCACGTCCTTGATTAGAAATGCATTGTTTCCTCTATAAGCCTGGTTTATGAAAGGGCCTTTCCATAGATTGTCAAACTTTCCATGCTTTCCCTTGTCTTCATTTCTTTAATACCATTTCAATACCATATCACCCAATTTGAAATCATCATCCTTGTTTCTTCTATCATAAATTTTCTTTATGCTCTCTCGAATCACCCAAGTCTGGTTATAAACTTCCTCTCTAGACTGTTGCAGTTGTATCATTTGATTGATCCTTCTTTGGATGTCGTTTGGTTCTACATGTACTTCTTGTAATATATTCATAACAGGAACACCCAAAGAGGTGGGAAAAAAACATCCATTCCATAAACCAATTGATATGGAGACATACCAATTGATCTCTTTGTGGTAAGCCCGTCTGCCCAAAGTGCATGTACCAACTTTTTGTGCCATTTCCTGCAACATATTTTTGATAATATTTACCAAACTCTTATTTGAGGACTCTGACAAACCATTGCCCTGAGGGTAATAGGATGTAGAGTTTCCTAAAGTGATATGATACTTAATGAAAAATTCTATCATCTTTTTTTATTTCAAAGCTGTTGCATTATCAGTGATAATATTATCGGGGCATCCAAATCAAGAGAGAATATTAGTTTCCAAGAATTTTATAATCACAACATCAATGGCTTTCCTGGAGGGTACATCTTCAATCCACTTGGTGAATTAGTCAATAGCTGTAAGGATCCACTTGTGTTGGCCTGATGAAGGTGGGTGAATATCTCCAATAAAATCCAAACCCCATTGCTGAAATGGAACTTCAACCGAAATAGGCTTCAAGAGTAAAGGAAAAAGTTTCCTTTTTCCTTCAAAGATCTGGCATTTTTGACACGAGGTTACCTTTTTATGGACATCTACAAACAAGGTAGGATAATAGAAACCAACCCTAAGAATATTATTAGTAGTAGACTTCCAATTCATATTTCCACCACAATCTCCTTCATGGAACTCTTTCAAAGCTTTGCCAACTTCATCTTTCAATAAAAAATTCAGTAAAATGCCTCCAACATCTTTCCAGTAAATATTTCCATTCAAAATGCAATATTTCAAAGCTTTAAGTTTTAAGAATCTAGGTTTAGTTTTTGTCAAACCAGGAGGAACTTGTAAATGATGTAAGACAAAGATAAGGTTTGTGTACCATGGATAATTTGAGAATACCTCTTTGACATGTGGAGTCGCCTTCTCTCCTTGTTCATCAACTGCAACTAGAAAGTTTATATCTTAAGCATAAAAATTGATTCAACCATCAGTTTGTCTAAACCTTGACCCTTGATCAGCTTCGTTGGTTTGATTTCTATATCATACTCAAGGATCACATCAATCCATTTGCCTCTTCTACCATCTGGGTTATCTCGAATCATAATATCTTTCACCACTGCATTAGGAACATAAGAAATGATATGTTAGTGGAGAATGTATACTCTGAAATCCTTAATTGCTTTTACCAAGGCAAAAGCATGTTTCTCCATGATGTTGTAGTTCAATGCAACATCTCTCAATGATTTGTTGAAGAATGCTATAGGTTGTTCATGGCCTTCATTGTTTTTCTGCAAAAGGACTGCTGCAATGGTGTATTCAAAAGAAAAAGAGAATAAGTAGAAATATTTGGAATAATCAAGACTGATTAATACATGGGCTTGTGTCAATGCCTCTTTCACTTGATCAAAGGACTGCCTAGCTTCTATGTTCCACTTTATTTAAGCATGTTTGCTATGTTTATGAGGAGCTATGCCAAATTAGGGATGAATCTTCTCAGAAAGTTTATTTTTCCTATGAAGAACTGCAATTCCTTAATGTTTCTTGGATGTTCTATCTTCTGGATGGATTCAATTTTTCTAGGGTCTATCTTGATTCCATATTTAGATATGATGTGCCCTAACAATTTACCCTCTTCTGAACAAAATAAGGTTTTCTTGGGATTGATTGAGATTCCAAACTTCCTACACTTTTCAAAAACTCGTCTAACATGTTGTAAATTTTATTCATCTATTTTTTAATAGACAGTTACATCATCCAATTATATGCCAATAAATCTCCCAATTTCATATACAAAAGCAATGCCCATTGTTCTCTGAAATGTGACACCAACATTCATTAAACCAATGGGCATTTTCACATACATGAAAGTTTCCCTAGGTGTAGTGAACGTTGTTTTTTCTTGGTCATTAGGGTGGACAAAGACTTTGTTATAGCCAGAAACACCCTCCAATAATGAGATTCTACTAAATCCAACTACCTTTTGAAAGATATGATCCATTTTTGGCAGAGGATAGTTGTCTTTATGTGAGAATTTGTTGAGGTTCTTGAAATCAATGTAGAGTCTGATTTCTCCACTCTTCTTTCTGGTAGGAACTATATTTGACACCCATTTTGAGAACCTTAGAGGGACAATGATTTTAGCATCATTCATTTTCTTAATTTCCTTTTCAATTAGGGGCATCAACTTGGGGTTAATTCTCCTAAGTTTCTTCTTGAAAGGATTATGATCTTCTTTTATAGGGATTTTATATTGTATGATACTGGTGTCATAATATTTCAAATCTTCATAGCTCCAAGAAAAAAACATTTACAAATTCTTTGAACAATTCAATATATTTCTGCTTTTTCTCAGGAGGTAGAGATTTGGATAATTTAATAATTTTAGGTTCCTCATATGATCCTATGTTACATTCCTCAACATATTTCCTAGTAGGTTCAATTTTTGGATTTTTTGCTACATCATTGAAATCAAACAATTCTTCCAGTGGGACTAACCCTTTAGGCAGGATGTTATCTTTTAATTGAAACAAATCTAAATTTTCTTCTTTTTCATTTATTTCTTCTAAATCTAGTTTATTTACAATATCATTATCACTATCTACATCAATGTTTGCACACTCAAATTCATTTTTGGACTGCAGGAAATCATTAATCTGTTCATCATAACCAAACACTTGCCAATACCTTAGATTTTTTGGGATAGTAGGTCTGCATTTCACCTCTACTGTGTATTGGTGATTGTTGGCCCTTGACCAAGTGTTAAGGATTGTTGTTCATGTTTGACCTAATTTTGGGACTTCGACAGGCTGTCGAAGGAGGAGTGCAAGACAAAGCGGAGATTGTGGGATCTCGACCACTTTTAGGGATTCGGGATTATGTAATGGGTATGGGATATTGGCCCATGGGTTTACCCATGTTTAGGCCTATCTTGTAGTGTATAAATAAGTAGCTATGTGATGTAAGGAAAAGGAGGAGACCTAGTAGGCCGGTGTGCTAAGTGCTAGAGTTGATCTATGTGATCAATAGTTGTAAGTGCTTCATGCATATTGTGTGAGGCTTGCAAGGCTAGTGCAAGTAACTGTAAGAGACTGTGTGAAGGCTTGGTGTTGTACCCTAGCTAGAAGAAGGAGGATCTAACAGAGTGTGCAGAGATCTCCTGTATTATGTGGAGTAGAACTTGGATGCTATGTGCCTGTAAGAAACTTGACCAAAGATAATAAAGAAGAGAAGAGTTGGTGGACGTAGCCCCAGGGTGGGGGTGAACCACGTACATGATGTGTTTCTATGCTTTATGTGATGTATTGATGTGTTTATGCATTTACTTGCTTAGTGCTTTAATATAGATGAATGCTAGATAGATTTTTTGATGCTTAGTACTTAATAATATGGATGGATGTTAGATCTGACTTATGTACACAGGCTTAGTGATTAAATACCTTATATCTAAATGAATACTATGATACTATGTAATTAGGGTTTAACTGCACTATAATTGAGACTGGATATTGATTAATGTTAACTACTGAGTGCTTTGTTAAGTGTTAGAATCACAGATCTGTGTCCCAACTAAGGTTGTAGACATCTGAGTCCTGCAACCACCCATGCCTCTACCTTAGGTGAGACTTCATCTTCTTCGCAGGTGTTTCTGAAAGGGTCGGTAGTTAGGGTTTTGTTGGTTCGTTGTTTTAGCGTTGAACCCTGGGTTTGCCCCTGTGCCAAAAAATGGTTCCATTTCTGGGACTTGAAACTGTGATTGTTGGGAACTGAGGAAAAAGAAGATTTGTGAGAAGATCTAACCCAAAATTGTGAAGGCTCTATGCGTAGATATGTCACTCTATTGCATAGTATTCTACTCGATCTGTGAAGCTCTATGCTAAGAAAAGAAGTTTGATCTGAAGAAAACAAGTAATATCTAAACGCTTTGTGCTCTGATAAAGGTAAGAATAGTGAAAAGTTTTAGATCTGGAAGCTTTGTGCTCTGCTGAAGATAATATTAGTGGAAATTTTTGTTTCTAAAGTATGGATCTAGTATGTTTGATAATATTTTTCCTAGATTGAAAACTAGGGCACTAATAGAAGAAAGAAGATTTGATATGAGTAGATATAATAAGAATAGTGAAAGATATGTTATACTTATGCATAGAGAGAATGTTTGGACTAACAAATCGATGCAGAATCCTAAAAATAATTTTTTGCAGGTTAGCTACCATGATCCTAGTGCGTAGTATAGGAAAGGATGGGGATCATTTAAGAGAAAGAGGGGATTAACCCTTTGTTATAGTTGCATAAGACTGGCACATCTAGCCAAGGAATGCCCTGTAAGAAGACCTAGTTACCTATGTTTCAAAGCTATGGACCATGAAGTTTTGGATTTCCCTAGAATGATTTCTAAGGTTTAAAGGATGAATATGAGACAAGAAGACCATGACAAAGGTCAAGAAACTAAAACCATGACAAAACCCCAGAAAGAATCAGAAAAAGTATTGCTACAGATGAAAGAAACCCTGAATGACCACCGACATATCAGCTTATCAGAGATCTTCAAAGAAAAAGAGTGCATTGAAATAAGAATAGGAGACTTCGACATTGACTGTGTTCTAGATTAGGAAACACAGGTGAATATCATGACAGAAAGAACTTGGGAAATTTTAGGGGATCCTGCTATGATTTCTTCATTGAGAGGAATATGATTATTCATAGGAAAGATGATAACCCTATGTGAAAGACTTACCCAAATATCTATGAGTGCTCATGGAACTTTGATAGAGGAAGAATTAGAATTTGTTAAATTTATTGAGAACAACGCTCCATTTTCTATGTCACTAGGGAAACCTTGGATTGAAGGAGATCATGCCAGAAGGAAAGAAGAAGAAGTCTTCGAACAAAAGAAGCAAGAGTTGAAAGATTTCATGACTAGGAGGATCACACACTTGATTGAAGAACAGGAGAACCGAGCAAAGCTATTTAAAACCAGAGACTTGAATGTCGAAGTATGAAGAACACTAGAAGACCTACAAAAGATTGAAGTACCTATTCTAGATACAGATGAAGTATTACCACTGATTTCTAGGAAAGAATATCAACAATGCTAATTTACTCTGCCAGAATAAGATAAGGATCATAATGGAAGGAGGAATTCTGAGACGAAGCTCCCTGGAAAGAAGTCTAGAAAACTAAGTAAGAAGAGAGATAAGATCAAAAAGTTATAGAAGGTTCCCGAGGGAACTTTGTAGAAGGAAAATTTGCAAAATTGGAACTTCGTTGTAATATCAGAACAACGTCACATGGCACTTCTCCATGGCAAAGAAATATAGCCATTGGAAACAATATAACTGTTAGATCAATGACCTGAATGGGTAGAAAGGAATTTATGGTCAAAATGTTCGCCACCAGACGATGGAACCACACCATAACGGACATAACTGAGCTAATGAAGGCTTCTCACCCATTGCAAGATATCTGTTGCCAAGTTATCCATTTATCTTATCACGCCATGCAATGAGAACACTTTTTCCAATCGTGACTATCTGAGCCCGCAGAATAGTTGATTTCGCACAGTGATCATCACACTATTTCCATCCATCCTGTTTCATTGAGCAGTTACTCTTCAAACCTGAGATATTCAACCATGAGTGTGTATGTCCAAAGAACTTAGCACACTCGAAGAGTCTATGAAGGAAGTACTCATCGACCACATGACTGAGAAATTCATTCCTGAAAAAGTGATGTCTGTGGGTGTACAAGCATCATCGATGAGAGGAGTGCAAGCCTCTCTGTCAACTGCTCGTGGAGCCGAACCATCCCGACCATCAATTGAAAAGAGAACCAAACATAGAGATGACCTAGGAAATGTGAAGTTGATCCTAACCATATTGCCCGATTACATCCCACCTCTGGTCGATGCAGTGAGTCGAGATAGTGTGCCAAGAGATTTCGAATACACCATGGTTACTATGTACCTCCCGAAGGGAATACACGCAGTTCGAGCATAGTAGGAAAAGATCACAACGTTGAATTTCAGTGACTTCAACCTTAGATATCACAAGAACTATAGTATGCTCACCCCGTATAAATACCTGACCAGGACGAAGGGGAAGAACTCAAAGATAATCCCCCAACCATGGATGATGAACGTCGTGTAGTCCACCCACACTTTGGAAGGCACCAGGAAGTCCATGCCTATATCAAGATATTGCTTTCATGTTACCATGGAGGGTACTTATGGCTAGATCATCATATCACAGTCGATCTGACGTTGATCCATAGGATCATAGGATTAAGTATGCAAGGACCCAACCCAGAGGATTTCTATCTAGGAAAAGCCATAGATTGTGCACTAGCATAGAATATCAAGGATACATACGATGATGTTGAAAAGGGGACACGAGGCTACAAGGTAGCCTCCATCCAGAATGTTGTAGTGTGCCTCACCTGCCAGCTAATATCCAAAAAGTTAGTAAGGAAGAACAGACCTACGCCAGTCACAGGCTTTGTCGTTGACATCGTAGGGAAGTGTGTAGAAGGTCTATAGATGAACTGGGTGAAGTAATTAGTTGATCAACTGGAACTAGACTATTGTAAAGCACAAGATTAGGGATATAAGTTTCACTTTAGCTGGCTCCTAATCCTCATCACTTTTGTTTCCTGGGAGATGTTGAAAGGTGTGACCTTTTTGGATATCAAACCATTCAAGATGCTTGTTGTGGAGTTCACCACAGTCTGGTACTCGAGTGATATGAACAAACAGTGGCAGTGGAATGATTTTTTTCACACATATTACCTTCAGCTGAGGAGAGCCATCGAAGTTGAACCTCGCATGACTCTGAACACCCTACAGAGGTTCCAACCCCTGATGAATTTTTTCACAGATCGACACTTCATCTACCTTACAACGTGAGATGATGACCATAAGGAGCATATTCAATCGTACTACAAACTCACGGAAGAGGACCTTGAGGAGATCACTAAGGACTGGTCGAAAAACCTCCTTACTCAAGAAAACCTTGCAGAGATGTCTGACCCTGATAGCTAAGAGACCACGCACAAAGAACATGATACACCCGGATCCAACAGAATGAAGAAGACTGAAGAGTTCCAAGACTTAAGCAACGCCTTAGGAAAGACTACTTCCATATCACCTAACCGAAGGGGTTGTGACAAAGAGATAAATGGAAAAGGAGATGAACATAATCAAGGTGAAGTAACACCGCCTAGAGATGAGACCAATCCCCTAAAGAAGAGGAAGGTTTCTCCCCGGAAACCTTCTTCCTGTAAGAAATTGAGAGCCACCATGACCAAGATGAAGATTGTGCTCACTACCGATGATTTTGACTTCATCATAGCAGCCCTAAACGACGCTTCATTGGAAATCGTGGAGAAAAAATAAGCTAGGAAGGAGGAAATGTATGATGGAATTAAGGTCAAATTACGAGGGGTACAATAGGCCCTTCAGTCTAGCCGCGCAGTGTCCATTGCGCCCCTGCCATCAAGAGAACTATAGTTGGGAGATCAGCCAACCCAATGTCGTCGACTAGCTGATGTGGTTGAAGCTCGCCTTCGTTGAGCATAAGAAGAAACAGAACAAGCCAGCCAGGCTTTGAAGCAAGTGAAAAGTGTAATCATAGAACAATGTAGAGTTGTAGAACATGAGAAGGTTTCTCTCTAGGAAAAGTTTGAAGAAGAGAAAGTACAGATGCAACAAAAAAAATCTCAGTTGCTCAAAGAGCAACTCAAAGTGAAAGAAGCAGTCAACAGATCCCTCCACTTTGTGAGAGGATTAGAACCATAGGCAGAAGACTGAGTCATACACCAAGTAGAGAAACTCACAGAAGCTATCCAACACCTACAACAACGAATAGCAAACTTAGAGCTTTGCATCATACTCGACACCCCACAGGATGTAAGGGATCGAAGAGAAGCAAGTACTTGAAGTGTAGTTGAAAGAATCAAATTCCTTTCCATGGAATGTAGGCAACTGAGTGATCGCAATGCCCAGACATATGAGCGACTCACTGAGAATCCAAAATTGAAGGCACTGGACTCACATCTATAGGAAGCAAAGTAGCAAGAAGACACAATACAGGTGCAGTTGAATCCCCTGTCAGTTGTGGAAAGAATGAAGTGATCCCAAGAGCAGCGCACTGCCCAACAGCAGGTCCACACTATTCAGAGAATATTTATGGAAGTAACTCAGAGGCTCCAACATGTATTGATGAGGCTTACCAACTATTCACAGAGATCGAAGGTGGAGGAGTGAAACTGGAGCAAGTTGTCACTATAGCTGAACAACGCCTAGAGAGACCTGCCAATGAAGCATTCATCCAAGAGTTCACTAAATAGGAGGTCATGGAAAAACAACAAGTCGAAGCATCTCAAGCCAAGATCGAGGCTTTTGAAGAAGAACTAGTCAGATCATAGTGACTCAGGATGAGTCACAAGTGGGTGTTGGGGGCTTGTTGGCCCTTGACCAAGTTTTGAGGATTCTTGTTCATGTTTGACCTAATTTTGGGACTTCAATAGGCTGTCAAAGGTGGAGCGCAATATGAAGCAGAGATCGTGGGATCTTGACCCCTTTTAGGGCACTTTTTGGGATTCAGGATTATGTAATGGGTATTGTTGTGAGGGAAATCTCCCTACAGACTAGCAAATAGAGTTCAGACTTTGCATGCAGATATGACCGAAGAGAAACTACTTTCTACCTTCATCCCTAGAATTAAATCCCCTTTTCTTAGTAAATGCATGGAAAGATCAACCTACCTCGTTCCCGGTGTTTGATGTCGATCCTCCGTTGTACTTGATTACTTGTTCGCAATACTCCTTCCAAAGCTTACCTGCATCCAAGACAAGCAACAACTACGCATGCATCCTACTTATATACTAACGGGTTAGAAATCCAAACATATACTTAATCAAACTATAAAAATTTCATGAATTGGGACCAGAAAAGCATTTTCTTTATTACTTTGAATGAGTCAACTTACAAAAGTTGAGACTGGCCACCGCTCCGCGAACCTAATCCTAGGCTCCTCTTCTACTGTCCTCCAACTACTTTGCTTTGAATCTTTTTTGGCACAAGGAAAGCCTAAAGGGTTGGGACAATGGGAATACGTAAATGGGTAGATTTTCTTTGCTATGTTTTTCCCCTTTCCAAATGGGACCCCTACCCCTTCTTTTATAGGCTAGAAGGAGATAGGTATTTGGACGAACCCTCGGCCATGCATGGCTGGTATTTTTAGTTAACTCAGCCATAGCTTTTGTGTTTCATTGGCAACTTTCCTTTTCTCATGATTTTGTCGGTCCAGGCGGGTTGTTTTGGGTCAGCCAGCGTGTACACGCATGCAGTAATGGAGTAGGGCGCATGGGCCTTTATAAAAGAGGATTTTCAAGGAGTTGTTCAATAGTGCTTTGGTAAAGAAGGGATAGGAATTGGCCTAATGCCTGGTAAGCATGTGTGGTGCAATTTAGGGTTATAACATTTTCCCCCTAATGTGTGAGTTCAGAAGAGCATCTGATGGCCGAAATACATTACCAATCTTTATTGATGTGCTGAATGATTGAGCCCAAGGATCAAGAACTGGGAGGTGTCGTCTGCAAAATAACAAATGTCTCACCGAGGTGGGCATACCCATGCTCAGGATAAAATAGAATCATGGCTACCAATCAAATACATTGTAGATCCATGTCAAATAACTATAAAGAGTAGCCACAAACAATACACAACGGAGCTACATCTTGAAATCAGAAAGATATACATATAGAGTATCCATCTTCTAGAAGCTGATTCGGCCTGATGGATGGAGATGAGGTCTTTAGAGCTTGAGCAACAACTTCAAAATCTTCAAAACTTGGGTAGGAGTGTAATATGAGTGTACAACTACACTACCCAGAAGTCTTTGATGGCTCGTCGATCATGGACTTGATAATATTGAGGATCAGATTGAAGGCTTCAGTGATTTCGAACAAGGAATTGATTGGATGTTCAGGATGGCCATGTATGAGGAAAAGAGACATATTGCAGAGGGGCCGACTTAGGCTTGGTGAAAAACTTCCCTTGAATAATAGCATGACAAATGATGAGACTCAGGCAGCATGGCATTAATCATAAGTCTATGAAGCAGGAAGCAACGCAAAATCTCCATATGTTTGGAAGGATAACCAAATGGTGGAGGACACAACTCTATATAGCGAGAAAATCTTCCTAAGGTTGTACTACATCCCATAGTCTGATGAAAAAATGGACAGATGTGCTTTATCCAAGGGCGACTCATTATGCTGCCAATAAAGAAAATACTTTTCCCTTCCTCTTTTTGGGGTATATTTGATTTTTTTGTTCTTTTCAATAATTGTGGAAAGGAATATTACATTACAAAGGAGGAACGAGTGTTGCAAACATACAAGCTCAATGCACAAGGACAAGACTGATGTTCTAGTAGAATGATATTCGGAAAAAATCCTCCGGGGGCCAAAGGTGTTAAGATGTAGAAGCAAACTGTTACAAGGCTGGCGTATAAGGTATGCAAACGCGGTTAACAAAACACACAATGGTAACGTCCTTCGATGTAAGTTTAACGAGTCTAGAGAAGGTAAGATCGATGGTTTTTCATGTTTAGAGAGTCTGAAAAAACATAAAAGGAGACTCCATTGGGGTACCTTTTTCGAAGGTAGTCTAGTCAGTTCGAAAAAGGGGTAAATTAGCACTGACAAGACGTCTATTGAAAACCATTTTAACGAGTGTGATAAAGACAAGATCACTCGGCCATTTTTTCATTTTTAAGGAGTCTGAAAAAAGATTAACTATGGACTCCATCAGGAATGTTCTTTTGGACCAATTTTAACGAGTGTGAAAGAATAAGGTCACTCGACAATATTTTCAATTTTAGGGAGTCTGAAAAGAGCTTAACTATGGACTCCATGGGGGTTCCTTCTTCACAAGTTTAGTCCCATAGGCCCAAAAAAGAGATAAAATTATACCTGAGAGTACTCTTCTATAGAGCTGAAGTTCCATAGTTATACATTTGTTCGTATAGTTGACCGTTCGGACCGAAAAAGGGGTAAACTACCACCAGACAGATGTGACTTCAAATTTCAGTTTAACGAGTGTGAAAGGCCACAAGATCGCTCAGCAATCTTTTCATTTTTAGAGGGTCTGAAAAGGGCTTAAAAGAAGACCCGTTATTTTTTGGGAGTCCTAAGGATAAGATCAAGAGTGAAGAAGAATCATGCAAGTGAGGCTCAAACTCATATTCAGAAAAGACTATAAGGACTCTTGAGCCTACAGTGTTTTAGAGACAACATGGACACCATAATGCAACCAAGACCTACCTAGGGCATCCATGTTTTGGTAAGATATACCGCCAAGTTGCGACACTTATAAAGCAGATATGATGGTTATGTGTCACAACATGATGGGATTGATCCTATGGTAGAGGAAAAAGACAACGAGACACAAAAGTCGAGGTAGTAACCTAACCTATATTCTCAAGTTGATTCTTGGAAAAAATTTCATGGATCGTCAAAATTTTCTCAAAACTCAAAAAAAATGTCCCGATACCCGATCAAATTCCTCCCATATAACTCTTGAATCACTCTAAATGGTTTTTGGTATAAAGAAAATGATAAGGGAGGCCAAAAAAGTGACAAAAAGAGGCCAAAAAGTCTATAAATAGAAGCTGGCATCTATAAATAGAAGCTGGCAGCTCATTATCACCATTGTTGATTTGGTAATTGACTCTAGAGCCAAAAGACCCATTTTGATAAAAACGGTGATTCCAGGAGCTACAGTGGACGAAATGAACTTTCGCTTAGACCAAGTAAGTACAAATTACTCCCTTATCTAGCTATTCAATTCTTTATTTTTTATTTTCATTTCATCTTTTGGGTGGGCATCGACCTTTAAAAGGTCAGCCCTAGGTCCACGTGGGTTGTCTCTAGACAGGCCGCGTGTACACTCAAGCAGTGTAAAACCTGCCCACGTGTACACGCAACTGTCACCTAGAGAGCATGTGTGGACCCCCCTTTATAGACAAAAGAATCAAATAGCACTCACTCACCCTCCTGAACTTTGTTGTTTTGGTAGGATGTATGTCCACTGGAGGGAAAGGGAGCATGAAGAAGTTAGTGAGTTGGTTGTGGGAGATCCGAATGTCGTGGTCGTGTTGATGAAATGTGGTTTACTAAATTTCTTCCTGTGTCCGTTTATGCGAGCACAACCGAGGCTACTGAATGCCTTGGTTGACTATTTGCACCCTAATGCAAAGGCCTTCATGCTAGAGGGGCAATCACTGGTGCCCACCACTGAGGATATCTACTTTTTGACTGGCCTCTCAAGGAGAGGGGAACCAATCAATTTCAGGATGTTTCCATCGGGGCCACATAACATAGCAAAACTGATAGCCCTGCACTTTGAGGCTGGGACAAACCATTTGAGCTCCCAGGTGCCCATAAGTAAGATTACTAACCTATCGCTGCAAGTGATACTATTGCTCATTGGGTGGATTATCGGTTTAGCAGCCTTGCATCAGGCGCACCGTGCACAGATGAACTGTGTTATCCAGTGCTTGAATGTAAAAACTTTTGACTAGAGTACCACACTACTGGAGTGTATGAAGAGGCAATTGACAGATTTCCGTCAGTGGACACAGAGGAACTTCGGGTTCGGGACAATTTTGTGTTCATTCTTTTTCGAGAGAGTTTTGAGCTTTAGTCCTCAGGAAGTGGTACGAGGACATCAAGCCTCTTTTCCTGTTGTATGTAGATGGGCAGTATTACTACCACAACAGGGTGGTGGAAGGACCAATGAGTCCTTCGATGATGACTTTTTTGCATGGCTATCACAGCAGATCCCTGTGATCGAGGATTACCCATATGCAAGGATAGACTTTTCTAGAGATCCTGAGATACTCGTGCCTCTTGGTGAGGAGTGAGGGGAGATGGGTAAGTCTCCACCTTTGTAGTTTTTTTGTTGTATATGTAATTTTTATGTCATTTTTGATATATGTATCATTTTCTTTTATATGCCAGAGTATTTGATGGATATATGTTTGTTGCATGTAGATGTGGGACCAGTGCGACCTGCCGACTATGCACGGAACAGGCATCATCCTCGGCCAGAAGCCACATCTGTCGTTGCTGGGGGACCAGCAGTAGTAGGAAGCCTCTCAGTTGGGGAGGCTGAGAGGGTACTTAGATGAGTTGAGCAGAAATTTACTGCACTCACTCGCACAGTCCCGATGGAGGAGATTGAGGACCTGCCGCCATCCATGCAGCCTCATGTAGTGGGGGCACCTTGAATGTGGGTCCGATTGTTTATGCGTTTAGCCCATGCTGTGGACCAGTATAACAAGGACCATAGGCCCTAAACCTATTTATACATTTTACGTGCCACGAGAAATACTTGTATATATTTTTTGAGGGCATAAGCCCTGTGACTCGTTATTGGTCCTATTTTTGAGGCGCTTGCGTCCATCTATGTACTCTGGTTACTTTATGATAGTGTATATGGTTTTTTGATATTTTGTGTCTTATGGATTACGTGTGCAAAAATTTATTTACATGCTTATGTCAATGTCCTTTCATATGTGTGCAAGATGCGAATCTAAAATTTGATTAGCTAGAGTATCTGTAATTTGGTTTAATCTCCTAGGAACATGAAAATATGTAATATAATCAAAGTTTCATTCTAAGAGATGTACCCTAAGGAATCGTCAGTGTAAAGTTGGATCATGAACCTGGTATACTCTGTTTAACTGAGACAACCAATTAAGCATCGAGATAGACCTGGAGATGAGAGATACCCAATGACAACGTGTCATGAAGCAACTCAATAACTGCATTGTACTCGATGACATTATTTGTGGTGTCACCTAAGCATATACCTCCAGAGGATAACAACTGGCCCTAAGGTGTAAAGATTATCCAAGTTGTGGAGGCAAGCATCCGAGTGTGCCAACTAGCACTGTCTACATACCTAAGGAACACCTTGGAATCACTTGACATCTACCATATTGATGAAAGATAACATCAATGACACTTCCATAACATTTAAAAGAAACTAAAAAGTAATAGTACAAAGACTATACATATGTTACAAAAAGTTACCCATAGTGACCTGCCTATGAGTAATACTTCTTGAGGTAGAGCCCATTTCTAGGCTCCGCCAAAGCATTCCCTTCAAAATCAACCAAACGATAAGTGCCCTTTTTCAATACCTCTTTTATGATGAAATATCCAAGCCACATGGGTTTGAATTTTCCTGCCCCCAGGGGGTCTTTATCTTGGTCATTGACCAAGACAAGGTCTCGTTCAGAGAAAATTCGAGGATGAACGGACCTATCATACTGACACTTGACCTTATGTTTGTGAGCCTCATTGGCCAGGGCTGCATCACGACGTTGCTCATTGAGTTTCTCAAGGTATACTAACCATTCTTCAAGTGGAGAAGTGTCTGGCAATAATTGTACTACCAATTTTAGATATGGGATTTGACATTCGATGGGCAAGTTTGATTCCAGCCCATAAACGAGTTGAAAAGGTGAGAAACCAGTTGTAGTCTTAACAGATGTTCAGTAAGCCCATAATGTTGAATATAACATCAAATGCCAATTTGACTTGGATGAGTTGATAGTTCACTGTAGAATAGTCTTAAGAGTTTTGTTTACAGCTTCCACCTACCCATTGGCTTGGGGGTAGTAGGGCAATGAATGATCTTGTCGTAACTCAAGCTTTGATGTTAATTTGGTCATCATTTGGTTCTGAAAGTGACTGCCATGGTCAGTAACAATATCTCTCGGGACGTCGAACCTTGCTATGATTTGGTTGAATAAAAAGAGAGTTGCAGTCTCTCCATCATCTTTAAATGTTGGCATAGCTTCAACCCACTTAGTGAAGTAGTCTACAGCTACGATGATATAGCGGTGCCCCCTTACTAAAGGAGGGTTGCAAGTAGTGTAATCAATCCCCCACTTGGTGAAGGGACCAACTGTGATGACAGGAAACATGGGAGTGGGATGTGCCCTCATCTTCCAAGAGAAGATTTGGCACAGATGGCACTTCTTGACTGATTCGACACAATCTTTGACAAGTGTCGACTAGAAGTAATCTGCTCATAGAATCTTTTGGTCTGTTTCCAACCCAGACAAATGACTTCCACAAGCTCCGGTATGGAAATCGTTGAGCACGATAACTACTTCCTCTCGACGTAAGATGCAGTCTACACCTCTCCAATACAATGTATCATCGAGTATGAGATAATTCTTTGATTGATGGCATATATGCCGACACTCATCACGAGAAGTAGAAGTGGGGCACTTAATGGTCTGGAGATAAATAAGTATATCTTCGTACCAGGGATCTGAAGATGTGATCAATAACATATCTCCCTAGATAGGCAATTCTTTAGGCACAACGTCACCTGACTGAACCGGAAGTTCTGAAATAAGCTTTGAGAAGACAAATGACTTCTTGGACTTTGCTGAAACAAAATCTAAGTCAAACTCCTGGAGGATGACTATCCATCTATTGATTTTTTTTCCTATTACCCATCGTGTCAACATGTATTGGAATGGATTCACGACAAAAATGATGGTGGTCTTACGAAATAAAACATGATGATGGAACCGTTGAACAACATGAACTGCTACCAACGCAAGTTTTTTTATATGAGAATAATTGAGTTCCAGTCCTACGAGGCCTCAGCTCAGGTAATAGATCACGTATTCTGAGAACAAATCATCTTCCTGAACTAAAACCATGTCAATGGTTGACTCTGCTACAGCCAGATATAATAAAAAATCTTTTTTATAGTTAGGTGGCCAGAGCAGAGGGGCGGTTGTGAGGGCATGTTTTAATGTGTCAAAAGAGTGCTGAGCAGCATCGTCCTAGAAAAAAGGAACTTCTTTCTTCAGTAAGCACATAAAGCCCTTGGTGATTTCGACATAGTTGGTGATGAAGCGTCATAAAAAATTCGCCTTGCCTTGTAGACTCTAAAGTTGAAGGATTGTGCATGGGGGGGGCAACTAGATTATTGCCTCCACCTTGGGAGAATCGACCATGATCCATGTTGTTGATACGATGAAACCTAACAAACATCTTGACGTTACGCAGAAGCTGCACTTGTTTGGATTCAAGTGAATCCGAAAGTAGCGACAACGTTCGAAGATCAGTCTAAGGTGTGTGGGATGATCCATTATCTTGCGAGATCGCGATGATAAATCATCTAGATAGGCCTTGACTATATGCTTGAGATCATGAAAAGAAAAAGACATGGCCCACTGGAAGGTGGCTCCAGCGTTTTTAAGACCAAAAGGCATTTTACGATATGCGAATGTACCCCAAGGACAAATGAATGTCGTTTTGTGTTGGTCTTCGGGTTTGATTGGGATTTGATTATATCCCGAAAAACCATCCATGAAAGAAAAGGCCTCGTAACCAACACATTCATTAATTATCTAATCAATGAATGGTGTTGGAAAATTATCTTTGGGACATGCATTGTTCAAATCAAGGAAATCGGTACATACACAAATCGTGCCTTGTTTTTTATTGACCGGCATAGGATTTGACACCCATTGGGTCAAATGGATAGGATAGATAAAACCTACCTTTAGCAATTTCTCTACCTCAATATTGATGGTTGTTGCTTTCTTAGGATTAACTGGACGAAGCTTTTGTCGAATAGGCTTGGCATCAAGATACGTTATGATTTCATGTTCAACTATTTTTGGATCGATACCTGACATTTCCTCATAAGACTAGGCAAAAACGTCATGGAATTATTTGAAAAGATCCGTGTAGATTTGAATCTCTTCAGGGGAGAAATCTGCTCCAACGAAGATGTTCTCTATGATGCCAGGATTTTGGGAGATGTTGATTGGTATAGTTGCAGCGATAGTTTCCATATTTCCCTCAGCATAGATTTCATGTCTAGCTAAGAGATTAATAGGACACGACTGATCTCCTGTCACGGTCACGGTGTATTCTCCTACTTTGATTCGGCTTAACTCTAGGAGAAAATATGATTTGTGATGAAGATCTTCCCAAGTTTTGTCTAGACTAGTCATTGCTTCGATTACTACTTCATCAGAAGGCAAGACTAAGTCTAACTAATCGATGTTAGCAAGAGAACCCTAAGCCCAAATAGGCTCTAGAAGTGGATCTAACTCTTGTGCAGGAGTTAGATCAGTGTTAGTTGAAGCTTGCTGGACTAAAGAGTATGCTACTTCAGTGGCAGACAAGGGCATGGACATGCCTAGGTGCCCTGTCTCATCCATCGTGGCCAATGGGGAAGTAAGTATCCATGGATCCTCGAAGTAAGTCGTGCGGAACAACGAAACTTGGAAAATCTCAACCTTAAGGTGATTGGATATAAATTTGATATTGTCGTGAGGAGGTGGGTAATCGAAGGTACCCATCAAGGATGGGCACAAACCAACTCCTACATTGACGACACCTGGTTGAGGATTATCAATCATCAGGACCATGGATGCCTCCAAAGCTGGGTTAGGTATGGAGAATCTCAATTGATCGATGGTCACTATCTAGCCCTCATGTGGAAACAACAAGACCCGAAAAACTGTGGCAACCACAGCTTGCATAGCATAAGTCCAACTCCGGCCTAACAAGAGGTTATAGTTGAGGGGAGCATCGACTACCTCTACTTCGACACACATGGTCTTCCCTCCTAACTGCACGGGGAAAGAAGGAACGATGCCATGTGGTTGGAACGAGCGACCGTTGAAATCAGTGAGGAGAGTAGGTGATGGAGACAAAACAGGCTGGCCAATGGCCTTCCAACATGCCAACAACATAACGCATGTCGAGGCACCCTCATCAACCACCGTGCGGAATATATTCCGAGTAAAAGTTTTCATGGGATAAGCCACTACTATATGAAATGCTACGTGGTAAGGCAGACGAGGTTTTAATTCAGTTGTATCTAACATGATGGTACCTGGATTACAGGTCTCAGTAGAGCCCAAAGCAATTAACAAGGCTTTCCTCTGAGAAGGGCAGCTTTGGAGGACCTCCAAAGCAGACATCGCACAAGGGGTTTGTGATAAATCCTCCACCACAGTAGTTTTGGGCAGCCCTTGTGTTTGGGTTATGAGAATATTTTTTAAATTCACCTTTTGGAATGTGTGTCATTGTTTCTCCCAACATCTTCTAAATCTGTAGAGGAAGAGATGGGAGGTCATCTTCTTTACCTTTCTCAGAAGCACTTGGTTTACTATAGTTGTACGCTCTAGTCGATATAAAATCATTGCCCCTAACCATATATACGTTCAGGGATGCGGGTTTGTTTGGAGGTAGGCAGGTTTCTTGGCTACCCCCTTTCATGCTTGCAGAGGCTTGAGTTAGATTTTTCCCATGTTGAAATGGATTAGTCAACACTGCCTGCTATTGCTGCGTGAAAAATTTTTGGGCCTCTGCAAGTCGAGGACATAGATGGGTCAGGTGGTCTTCCATGCACAAGTTGCATGGATACCTCACCTTTCATTTTTTAGTGTTGTCCCCGCCAGCATTATCAGTGGGTTTTTTATCCCCCTTACCCTTCTTTCGTTGTTTTTTCTTCCCTTCAAGCTGTTAGGTGGCCTTTGGGTTAGTCGACTGCACTGTGTGTACTTCCAACGTTTTGGTAGGGGGAGCAGCCAAAGAAGTAGTTTGGCTGGTCGCTGTGTGTTGTATAGATAATTGTTGCAACTACTTCATCAATTTCTTAGCAGGCTTTGTTTGTGCTGAAGTGACAATACCATCAGCATGTGGTCCAGCTCTCTGTCTAGTTTTATCCAGTATTGAACATGGCGCATCTGGAAAGATGTTGTATAATAAACCGGACTGAGAATAGATGAGCTCAAACTATTGAGCCCTCATGATGACATCTTCTTCGGAGAATACTCCTGACGTCAAAATGTCTTTGGATAACTATGGGACCAAAGACTTAAGGAACCACTCAAGAAGGAATGCTGGTGGGACTGGTACCTTGATTAAACTCTTTCGGCATCTCCATTCTTAGATGTGATCAAAGATATGGTCCATTGTTGTCTGTTCAAAATTGGTGAGAAGATCTGTGCCAGCGTCGTATCTCACAGGTAACTAGAAATGGTTTAGGAAATCCATTGCTAGTTCACCAAAAGAAGAGTATATTGATCGATCGAGCTCAATGTACCATTTCATGGCAAATGAGAGTACGTTGAAACAATCGCAACTGTATGGAGTCATCTTTCAATGAGTTAGATGAGCACCAAAGATGGAAGGTAGTCACATGATCTCCTGGATCTTCATTATGGTTGGCTTCAAACTTTGGAATGTCTGAAGGAAACTTCGTCGGCATAGGAAGCCAACGCGGATCGTGACAAATAGGTTCATTCAACAAACTTGTCAAATTTGGCAAGTGTAAAGTCGCCAGGAACGGTAGTTTGGGTTGTTGTTGATAACTTGGAAAAAAGGGGCCTGGAGTTTGACTAGCACCAAGTTACCAGGAAAAGTTTGGCTACTGGCTTAGATTATGGTAGAAACCATGACCCTAGCTAGTGTATGGATTTTTCATATGTGGAGACATCATCGGTTGATTTCCCAAATAGGACATAGATGGTTGGGCATGCATTATATTCGAAGCACTTCATGAAGGATTACCCCATGCTGGTCCCATGGGAATAGGCATAGTAGTTTGTCCAGGGTTCCATTGATTGTGGAAAGAATTAGCCCAGATCGATATTCCATATGAGGGAACAGATCTCTGCCCTAAATTCCAAGGTCCTGCTAGGTTTTCCCCCTGTACAAGAATAGTACCCTGCATAGAAGTAGATTGTCCAAAAATGGGGTTGCCCCCAGTTGGGAAAGTGGCTGATGAGAAGGTGTTGTTACCAAATGTTTCGTTCAAATAAAATGGTGTCAAACTGACTGGCATACCATGCGAAGGTGGTCCTTGAATCCCTGCTCCAAATAAACTATTGTGTGTAGATTGCCTGACGGATTGTTGATGCGAGCCACCGAGTGAAGGGGACGAAGGAGGGATATGAAATCCTCCATAAGAAAAAGCGTTAAAAGGAGCAGGAGTGCTCCCGATGTGACCTTGTAGAGTAGCACTAGAGCTCCCTGCCCCCAGACCCAAAGTCTGTAAAGTGAAGTAGGAAAGTACAGGACTTGTACCCGAACTAGGCATCCCGTATGAGAACGGAGGGCCTGTCGCACTTTGTGTGAAAGGGGTTGTGGCCGCCGCCAAAGACGGGATCTGACCACTGTGCGAAGTAGTTGTGGTCGAGACCATGGTGGCTCGGACTGACGATGGTGGGTTAGGACATGAAAACTCTCCTGCGGTGACAACCGTGGTGGGAATTAAAGAATTCCCAGAAGGGGTAATAACATTTGTTTCCATTGATGTGTGCAACACTGTCTGGCGCTCGTAAAATTGAATTGGTACAATGAAAGGTGCCAAGAAATTAGCGATTGGGGTTTCAAACGGGCCAAGAGCGGTTGCTTCAAGGTCCAAAATGGTCGATTCCACCAAGGGTTGGTTAGGCACAATGGTTTGTAACCTGGTCACTTCAAAAGACCCTTGTTGGTCTAGCTTTCGCCTTAATGGTGGCAGGGGTGGCTCCAGTGTAATCGACGGCAGGCCAAGAATCCTTCATGACCGACGGAGCTCGAGATCCTCCACTATGTGAGAATATCCAAGACACTCTAAGGTAGTCTAAACGTTCAAAAGTAACACACACTAAAAAAGAATCCCTAGAAGATACGACAGGCAAACACTAAATTAATTGGAAGAACAGTTACAACAACCAACACTAGAGCAACTTACCGGTGCAAGTGCAACTCGAACATGGAAGCACCCTCTGGGTATACTCTACAAAGTGATGCAGTAAGGACACAGCCACACCACCTCGTGCCCCCTGCTCACAGGATCGATCAATCAGTTCCCCTTTGAGCCGAATTAGCTCATTCGATTCCCTGCTGGAATCTCTGATGACAACCCGATCCACGGGTCCTTCTCTTTTCCCTGTCACAGCCTCTGCACACACCTGTGACTTTTCCCCAACTCAGTCTCGGGTTTCAAGGTTTCTTATTTCCTGATGTCAAGAGTTCCTGTCCTTTCAAACTCCCGAACTCTGATTCACCGATGTGCTCCCTTCCAGCCTTAGCCCTTTCTGGCTATGCTCTCTAGTCCGAATGACTAACCTCTTATATGAACGCAGCCATATATTCTGTATCGGTATTCGGGGTTTTACGATTCTCGATGTCATGAACCTCAGTCCCCGCAATCTCTTGATTTTCGATTTGTAGATACGACACTTTACGCGTTATCCCTCCTGGCTAAGCTCCTGATCCATATGACCACTATCTCACAAGACCGCAGCCTTGTCTCCTATCGGGGTTTCGGACATTGCAATGTTGAAATGCATAAACCCCATGTCCACAGGATTCCCGATATCTCGATCTCCGATGATGCCGATGTGGCTCTCCTATCGGGACCTTTCCCGGAAGCTTCGATCACTGCCACGCATCCTCCTATGATGGACATCCTGATCCAATCTCACTGTTTCGGAGTTTTCAATGCTCCGATGACAGAAACTCTCTGTCAACTGAAAACCCCGGTAGCCGATATACCGACGCGTCTCCGGTTTTCGCCAGGTGTCTCCACAAATATACAGCTCAGATCTTCCTCGAGAATTTTCCTATAGAAATTCCCAATCTCTTGTCTTCGAGACTCACGATATGCCGATCACTGAAGTCCCGATATCCCGATGCTTGTTTCGGGACTTCTGCCTGGCGTGAGAAAGGTTAAACCCCATGTACCTTATGTCTGATCTGACGGCTAACAGGTATCTATGTGAACATCTAACGGTCCACGATCTCCTCTTCCATGCACTCCTCCTACGCATCTCCTAGATGTAGAAACCAACGGTCCAGATCTCTTCCTCTAGCCGATCTGATGGCTACTGTGCTCCCTCCTGAGCTTGCACACATTCTTTCGATGCTTGGAAGGATTCCAAGTCTCCCAAAGGCCTCAACCTTTGTCTGTTTCCTCCTCTTGCGTCTCTTCAACCCTGAGCTTCGTCGCGCATACGAAAACACTATTCCTCCTAAGCTTTGGTTACTCAGAACTCATTCAAAGGGTCCTATAGCTCCTGCACTCCTTGCAATTATGACTGTGTGCACCGAAAGCACTCACCCTCCTGAGCTTATCCTTCTTCTGAATCCTTGAAGGATTATTGGACTCTTGCACCTCTGCAGAGTCTTTACGCACACACAGTGTTGTCTCTCCTGATCTTTTCACACGCTTAGACCCCTAAGGGATTTTATCCTTCTTCCTTCTCCTGTAGATGGAGAATATTTGGATGCCCTCCCGACTCTCTATTTTCTCAAGCAACCTCTTGCTGAGCCTATCAGGGTGTTCAACAACCCTGTGAAGATCCCTAAGTGGATTCTTCTTCAAATCTCAGAACTCAAAGAGTTCTCTTCTTCTTGTGCTTGTCTGCACACTGTCTCTATGCTCTCCTAGCAGAGTATATTCCTTTTAGAGAATGTTCAACAGTTCTTTCCTCCTGTGCATCTATGCACCCACTCAATGCCCACCTGGAAGAGATCTTAGAATCCTTGGTGATTCTGTCTCTTCTGTTTGAACTCACAGCATAGTCCTCTCGATGCACCTCTGTGCATGTGCTCAATGCCCACTTGGCAGAGCTCTACAGAACTTGCAACAGAGTTTCTATCTACAACTATGTCTCTTATACATAGCCTTGCCTCCAAGGTATTGTGAGATCGGAAGAGCG
>CBVK0103581603.1:0-15945 GCA_900067695.1 Picea abies
TTGTATGGTTATTGGAGAACAAGGTTGTTCTCAGTTTTGGTGACTTTGAAGGACAAGGTTGTCCTCAGATTTTGGTGATATTGTATTGGCTGGGAGGGTTTGTTTTTCCCTCGGGATTTCTGATAATAACAAGATTACTTAACTGAAATTGTGTCTCATGTGTATTGATGTTTCATCTCTAATATTTTTGTTTCCGCTGCATATGTTTTTAGTCAATAATTTCAGTGTAAATTTTTTCAGTGATAACAACTAGGGTTTTATTGTTAGATCACTACGAATCAATTTTTAGATATGAAATTAGTCACATAGAGTTGCATGTGAAAATTTACAGGCCAAGCAAATGAAGAGAGAAAATGTTGGAAACTTGTATAAGTACCAATTCAACAAAAAAATAAGTCCTTGCTTGGAACCCTTTCTCTACAATGAATGGAATACTTTACTTGAGGAAAGAAGGGGATAAAGCATCTATATGGAAATGAGCATGGCATTGTAAAACACCTAAGTATAAATCCAACAGGAAAAGTAGCCTTTGCCCAAGTCATGTGCTTTGTGGCTGAAAGAAGATGTGTGTTGAATAAATAAACATCGATTTAACATATCAAGCAGCAAGAAGAAAACTGCATCAAGTGTCGAGCAAGACAACAAACACAAAGATGAAGCAAAAAGAACAAGAAAAGAAAAGAAAAAAACATCCAAGTGTAAGGATCACAAGTAGAATAACTTTTGCTTGATACATGTGCTCCCAATTAATACATAATGGTGTGCTTGGTAAGTGGAAGAAGAATGAAAAATACAAATCGTTGAGCATAGACAAGAAGTAATCACCAAGTAAGGAATCATGCAAAGGAGTTTTTAGCTTTTCAAGCAAAGGATTTGTTGTTGTGCACATGCAGGAAGGTTCAAGACCCTGGGGTCAAAGTAATTATTCCAACAAAACCCTATAGATACTGGACATTTCAGCATTACCTATGAGTAGGTGAAGTCTCACTCGAGGTATCCTTATGGGGACTGCAGGAACTAAGATTCTGTAGTGATGAGGGAAAGTAGGGATACAGGCTCCGTCATACCTAATAGATCCTCTAGTGCACTAGATCCTATTTAATACAACCTCGTTACTCACTTATTTATGCATATCAGTCTATATTCTTGTCATCTAGTGGTTTAAACATACAATTAACATTACTATGTATGAATCTATCAACATTGTTAGTTAAGATAATCATTCATCATAAGAAAAATAGGAATTAACATCATACAAACATGAATTAACATATTAAAAGCATCAATAACCATTCCAAAACATAATTTGACACAGAGTTACCCTGCTTCACCCCCTCCTAGGCTACATCCATAAAGATTTGCTTATTTATTATATTTAAGGCATTTTGGTTGCACTCTGCACTACAATAGATGGTCAATATACATTCCTCTTCTTACATTCATGAAATTATTTACACATAATATCCTACAATCACAACAATTCCTCATAATTCTTCTAATTCTTCAGTATTGTCTCTGCTATTGACACTTCTCTCGCCTCTAAACTTCGCAACTAATCTCTTTGAACTTCTGTATATCTCGAACTTTGCTTCTGTTTTTCACATTTAGGTTCCTTTTTCTCAATTTTTATTTTCAGCTCATAATGACTTGGCTACCACCCAGGCTCACCTCATGACAAATCATTTTGAGCTAGATACTACTCATGCTCGACTGGTTTTCCCAGATTTTACGAGACCTTGTTCCTTCATGTCCCCCATCTTCTTCTCTTTCTTCTCTCTTCCTTATTTATACTCTTGATATTCTTGATCCCACACCTTTTCTCTATGCGTCGTTTCTTCTTTTTGTTATCTATCCAAATTACCTACCCAAAAATCCCCCAACACTCACATGTGGCTCATCCTGAGACACTTAGGCATGTTGTGTCATTCTCTTCCATGCCTCAATTCATTTCTGGAGGCTCTTCTTTGCTTCCTATACTACCATTGTGACTTCAGCCTCCTTTTTCACAAATTCTTCCACTTTCTACGTTGTTAATATATTTAATTTGGCCTCAGTGTCCTATGCTCCTAATGTCGTGCTGGTTTGCACGGTAGCTAGTTCCTCTAGTACCCCGAGTGCCATGTCCTGTCCCGTTCGCAACTCCTGTGTGATATTCCACTATTGTTCTTTGAGTTGGTCCACTTCAAGGTGTAGTTTCTTGTTATCCAACAATGATATCATTCTTTCAGTTGGTGGGAGAGTATTTGTGCATGCTCAATGTATTGAATCTATTGTTCATACACAACCCTTATTTTCTAATCTAGCACTTACAGCTCTGGGGTATTCTTCATCTCTATCCACATGCACGTTCCTTCTTCACATATCTTGATACACTCATGCTCTAAGCTTTTTATATTCTCCACCACTGTCTACACGGTCCTTTTCCTTTGTGCTCTTTCTTTTGGTGGTGTCCCCAGTGTTTCGTGTGACTCTACCTCTATGTCCTTCCTTAGAGTTCCTTTAATGACATCACTAATATTTCTGACTTGTTCTTCTATCATGGATTATACCACCATTGGTAATTCTGGTACTTCTTTATATAACTGTTGTATTGATTCTTGAGCTTTATGCACCAATTGCTCGACTTCTTCCATTTCCTGCGCTTTGTTATTTTCCTGCTCGGCTTTCTCAGCTTTCTCTTCTACTTCAATATTTCTTTGTGTGGTTTTATTGTCCTTCTCTTTGTATTCAAGATTATCCCTCTTGGATTCCTCTACCTCGATATCTGCTTTGATTTTTTCCTTTTCTATGAGCTCTACCCGTTGTTCTACTGTGCACTCTTCCTGCAACATAGTGTTGTATTGTATCTGCAATTCCTCATTCTCGGCCTCCACCTTTGCTATTTTTGTGTCTACAGTATCTATGTGAAGGATTAATTCCTGCGTAATTTGTGTATTTAACCTCTATAACACTTTTTTACTCATTTGGGATACGACTAATTCCATGTGAATTATCCCCTGTAACTTCTCTTGACTTCCAGACTTGGGTAACCCAACTATCCCTACTGGCACTTTGATCACTCTACATGGTGCTATCACCTAAACCAACCCTGCAGTCTATGTGACTTCTGTCAGACCTCTTTGGACTGCACCTAGTCCTTGTGCAGGTTTTAATTGCATTGTCTCCAGGATCTTTTGGATTACCCCTAGTTGTTCCTCTATTACTTCTTGTTTCTTGGTCAATCCCTCAACTACCTGTTCTTCTGACATATGTTGCATCCTATAGCTTACTGCATCCATCATCTGTTGGAGTGCTACTATCTGATCCTGCATCTCCTTGTTGTGTGGTTCTTTCTTCTTAGTTTCTTTCTCCCGAATCTCCTCTATCATTTTTTCCCATTTGTTGGCCAATTATTTACATGTCTCCTTTGGTTAATATGTAGAATGAAGGAGGTGGTATTTGTTCCTTAGTTTTCTTGTGCACTCTCCCTGCTTTTGTTTCTCTTGTGTCCTTTCTATTCATTCCTTTCGTGGGGGTTTTCGATGTGTCACGTATGCCCCTATTCCTATTAGTGGATTGTTTCCTTGTGTATCCCCTAAATCTTCAGAACTGTAGTCATGTTCCTCCTCCTCATTTGATGGGTCTTCCCTATATATTGGGATCTTTCTCTCCTCCCCCTAGGCCTGACCTTGGCCTTGGGTGCCCTTGTTCCTCTCCTTGTACTCGTCAGTAATATTTTGGCCCACTTCCTCTACTGTCACCCTGTAGCTCATTTCGGTCCATTGTTGTGTTGGATCCTTCACAACTTGTACATACATATGGTGCATGTCGGATCTAAACCAAGCGATGCCTTCATATGATGCTACTATGTCTATTGGAATGCATGGTGTGTGTATCACTATTCGTGTGATATAGTATAAGTAGGTAAATAATATAGTGTTCTTCTCGGTTTGTCTCCTCTTTAGTGTTGTGTGCCATAAATTGGTATGCCTGTGAGTTGAGATGTGACTACCTAATGTGCACATGGATTGGTAATACATTGGTTCTTTCCATCCAACTAGTGAAACCGATATTAAACACCATGCATAATGGAACTCGATGCCATTTTACTGGGCCTCTGTGCAATCTTGTAAAAAATGGTTCCTAAGAAAATTTGCCCAGTTCATTTGGATCCCTTCTACACATTTATCCTCGATGACAATTACTACGGCTGGTACTTCATCTCTACGACATTTGCGCAGTAGTTTGCATGCCAGTACATGTGTTGCAAACCGTACCCTTTTATTAATGATGTGTTGGAAATCCAATCCCCTCTTTCCTATTACTGTGCTAAATTTGTCTTTTGTTGCCTCTAAAAGTGCTCGTTCTCCTACCTTCGTGAATAACATGCATGGATCTTCACCTGTTTGGGGTAGTCCTATAATTTTGGCAATCAATGCAGTGGTAATATCTACTGGTTGGTCGAGCTAGATTTTATCATCATGAACACAACTTAACAACATCTTCACACATGCATTTATTTCTGTACTTCACCCGAAATGTAGGATGTCTGCATGTTAAGTATTCCTTCTCTATCTAGCCTCAATGCCCATTCTTTTGGTTCGAGTAAAATTTCTCTTGTTTCTTGGACTATCGTGGCACATAGGTACTACTCCCTTTCCAACTCTGGGAACTTCTGTGCATTTGTAATGTTGTGATCCATATACTTTAGGTTTGCAACTTTTCCCAGTAACTCTTCATCGCTACTCACGCCAGTTAGAACTAGTGCCACTGATAGTGGATACTTTGCACTGGATTGAAGTTGTATGGTGCATCACTCCTTCATGGTGGTAGGTAATCTCTATACAATTTTTCATGTGGTGCGGGAGTCAAGACTCCGATCACTACTTCGACCTCTGGTATTTCCATTGGTTTCTTTGCTTGTTTCCTTGTTGTTTGAGACAACCCTCCCAGTTTTGGTGGTGTTGTTCCTTACTTGTGACCGAGTCTGGGATTTCTGCAATCCCTCCTCGTGGTCACCTATCATTTGGATCTGGTTATATTATCTCTTTTTCCCCAGTATTTCTAGTTCACTTCTCTGTCTACTCTTTCTTGAATGCAACAATAGTGGCCCTTCCTTGACTTAATGCAATTCTTATGCTTTCGTGCCAATTGGGCCTGTCTCATCCAGCCTTAATTGTTGTGCCCAGTCCACCATTGATATTCCATACAGTTGTATTAATGTAGTTTATCTTACTAATTCCATCCCAAAATCCTACCTCGTCTTGCCAATTTGTCTTGATTTTTCGTGGATTTTTACATTTATGGCATGGTTGTGGATTTATGACTTGTCTTTACTGCTAACCCTCAGTTCTATCTATTTTATATTTCTAGCAGTCTTATCTGCGTTGGGATGTGCATATTACTATTATGTCACTCTTCCACCTAGATAATTTTAGTACCCAAACCACTAATCTCCTCTTCCAATCGGATAGAGCTCTTCTTTAGCATCCTTCAGGTGCCCCTGCTTCATGTCGCCACATTAATTTTCACATCAATCCTCCTCGTGGTCATGTACAGCTTCCTGACATGCTTACCAACATTTGAGGTCATTTTCTTAAAAGTGTAGCCCTCGTGGCACGACGGTTGCATTTATACGCTACTATGCTTGCTCACGCGCACTAGTTTTACTTGCTTTATACCTTACTACCGGGCTTTCCTTCTATCATTCTCTCTACTCCTATTTTTCATTGGTCATTATGTAACATGTGAGTAGATCTTGGTTTTTTTGTGTCCATTTCCTCCATTTTCATCGTCCCATTCGTTAAGATTATGTTCTTGATAGATGCACCATGAATGAATCTTCACTCAATAATTGTGCTCATATAGTGCATGATTTCCTAACTATTCGTGATGCCATATCTCTCTACGATATTTTGTTGTTGCCACCTTCGCTCTGAGTGGGTGAGCTATGATAATTCTCATGTCTCAATGGATGTTGGTCCCTCTAGTGAATTTTCCCCTTTATAATAGCTACTAGTTGTATTCATGGCCTTCACACACTAATCCGCAGTATTATCGTGTTGTACTACTTGTACAAGTTGTCATGTTGGTGAATCATTTGACATGTTGAGGTGTGATTCTTCCAAGTGTGTAAATCATTTTTTGCACCTTCATTGATAATGAACTGTTGTCACAGTGGTTCTTCCATGCCCCGGGTAGTACATTAGTTTCTTGTTAATGATATCAGTCATCCTTGGTTCCTTCATCATACGAGTTTGTTATGTGGCCATTTAACTTTGTCATTTCCATCGAATTTTCACATGGATTTTCCATTTATGGCGATGTACCTTCCACTTAACTAGTTATGATGTGTCATGATGACATCTCTCTATTTTTTTTTATTGCGTCGTTCGTCTTGCCTTGTGTAGGTATTCTATTTATTCTCTAATTTTGTCTCTTCCTATCTTGTTTTCTCGTGGGCCTGCGTCATCAGCTGGGCCTATCCTATCCTGCACCATCAGGGGACTTTTCCATTCATCTTCTTTGATTGGTTCCATAACTCCCTCTTTTAACATGCAGTCCATTTCTTCCTTGACTTTTTCTTTATATCGTGGGTTCAGTCGGTATGGTCTCTATCGTACTAGTTTAGCATCAAGCTTAAGATGGATTCTCATTTCTCATAGATTTCTATCTATCCCCTGCATTTCTGATAAATTTCTCGGGAATAAGTCCCGGTACTCGTGTAGTAATTCCACTATTTTTTCTATGGTTTTGTCATCCCAGTAGTCTCTTATCTATGCCAACTTCAGATTTTCCTATGTTCCAATATTAACTTTGCGTGTTTTGATTGGATGCACATGTGTTGTAGATTCTAGCTCTAGGCCCTCTACTAGTCATTCTCCCTTTGTTTCCTATACTTGGATGTTGTGAGGATCATCATCGTCCTGATTTGCTTGGGCCAAATTATAACATTCAAGTAATTTATGGACTTTCATAGCAACATTATGTGCATTGCATATCGGTATTAGTTATGTCTGTTCTTCATTGCATATCGATATTACTTCCATATGTCCTTCTTTGTTAAATATTTTGTGTTTGATTTCCTTAAGTGTTGTATATATCGGGGTGACTTATGTTGAAATGTAAATGTTTCTTTGAACCTTTGAATTATGTAACTCCACTTCGTTGTGTATCTGCACACTTCCATTTCTAAATACCAGTTTTTTGGTATTATCTCAAGAGTATGAATGAATGTTTGTGTCCATTCCTCCTTGGGAACTGCATTCCATTGGTTTTCACACTACGCAATATGCTCTGTTGGGTTTCCTTCCCTGGTATATTTATGCATAGTGTCTCCCTCTTCATTATTAATTCTTATCTGGATTAGTCTCTTATAGTGTTTCCAATCTTCGATGCTTCCTTTGTGTGTTGTCCAGTACCTGGATGATGTAGCCTTTAGCACTGCATCCAATGCTAGCAACCTTTATTGCACTAGTACCTATGCCTCAATTTTTGGTATGAATGTTGTTCTATCTATAAAGTCGTCATACTTGGGTGGGTTGCACAATTCTATTACAATCCACCGTAATGACCTTGTCATGTGTGCACATCATCATGTTGAGACTTCATGCATCCTCTACTGCCAGTTCTCCAGACATGCTTCTGAGTATGATGTACACGAACTGATGCTTCTTCAACTCAGTGCATCATCTATGGTGGGTTTAACATAATCGTCCATTCTTGTAGTCATGTTATACAAGTGATTGATTTCATCACCCCACGCTTGTTATATGTACCATCTTCCTTCTTTTGGGTCTAAGGGTGCAATCACTTTCAGGTCTCTGAATTCAAATATCATCTCTCGCCTTTTCAAGTTGATAATTTCTTGGTTATCAAAGTCCCATTCTAGTCCCATTAGCACTAGATATGGTTGGTTTTCATCCACAATATCGATAACTTCAAAATCTGTGGCATTGCACACTCCATTTATAGTCACATGTATTCCTGTTAATATCCCAATAAGTAATATTTTGTAATTATTTGCTAGTCTCAATTGGATGGGTGACCACATTAACTTTGGTTTCCCTATCATCTCCCATGTCTTCTTAGGTAGCACATTCACTTTGGACCCTAAGTCTAAGATCACATTGTCTATGTCGTATTCTCCAATCTGCTCACTAAACCTGAAATCTCCGATGGTTATTTTCTTGCGTAGTAACTAGTTCACTACTTTCCTTTCAGTAGGGACTTCCTTTCCTTGAGTGCATTGATCAATCATATAGCATAATGTATGCAATTCCTTTTCATATTCGAATAACTCGAGGTAACTTTGAAAAAAATTTCCTAAGGTGCTTACCTTCACCATTGATTCTTTTGTCATGATCTGATCCTCAGCGGGATGCATATCCCCCATAGGTGGTATAGCTGATGTGGACATTATCTAGTCTTGTCGCATGAGTTCTTTCCTTGCTTGTTTATAGGTCTCCTTCTCTTCCTTCGGGTCGAATTCTCATGTAGGTGCTTCTGATTTCTTTACCCACCGTTCAACCTATTTCTTTGTGTTGGTTGCATATGTCCATGTTTTGGTTCTTCTGTGCATAAAGATCGCTATTTTGGGTCCTTTGTCCCGTATATCAGTAGATATCTTTTGAATATTCGGGTTCTAGTTCTAATTCCCTATGGTCTACCATTTTGTCAATAGTTGTGGGAATTCCTCTGTCACATGTTCTAGTGCCCGATAATAAGTACATGTCATGCAGGGATTTTGGCAATCCCATGTTAAGTGTCTTGGTTGGTTACAATTATATCATATTATAAGGCCTCTTCCTCCTCTCCCAAAGTTTGTTCTACCTCGAACCCTATTGAATCCTTGTTGGTTTCCTTTATTAAATCCTCTTGGAGTATTATATTGCCCTCCTCCTTCGGTCGCAACATTCTCCTCCTGAATCTTGTACATGTCTATCATGTGCTCCGTCATTAGATCAAATGCACGATAATATTTGTCTTCATGTTCCACTGATTTTCAAAAGCTACAAAATAATATTCTTAGGGTATGTCGATATTTCTATAATAGTTGGCACTTATGGGGGTTATATCCCCACTTATTTCGTATCTCGCAGTATCCTCTTTCTAGTAGCAGCTTTGGTGCTCTAGCTGCTAAGTACCACGTAAAGGCTGGACATTCATATTTGTGGTGACCTTTTGTCCTACATTTGGTGCACCATACATGTTCCTATTTCTCTTCCCCCTTTGTAATTTCTGCCAACTGAATTGTTAATGAAACTAGTTGGTTTTGTATCTGCATCATTCCTCTATTGTCTCTGACCGAAGAGGCTTCCATTTTCATATCAATTTCTAGTGCCTCAGACTATGACGTAACATTTTTTTGTATTAAAGGACTGTGGATGTGAGGTAACAAGAATGCGATGAACCACTCTCTATGTTTCTAATCGGTTATTTGAAATGTTAACCTCCCCATCACATCCTTGAACCTCTGATCAAAATCCCATATTGACTCAGTCTATACTTGCTTGATCTCCTTGAGATATGTAATGTATTGGAATTCTAATTTTGGCTTCTTTAATTCCTTTAACAGAGCCTATGTAATCTCTGCCAAAGTTCTCATTTGGCATAATGTTGTGGTACTCTACAACTTCATGTACCATATGAGTGCATGACCTCTAAATGTTGTCACCATCTGCGTGATATTTGAACCATCATCATGGACATTCTTTGCAACCCAGATGGTTTCACATATGAACAAGTGTTGCTTTGGATCCTCAGAACCAATTCCTTTGACGTCCAGTAATCTCAGTGTATTATCTACTCCTACCATGTTACTGATATGGATTTATGAGCGGAATGAAATAAAACCACATATTTATAACATTAACACATAGACATGGTGAACAATAACATAGATACAATAAACCTTGGCTTTTTTTAATAAAGAAATATGCTTAAAACTGTAAAATGCAGACTAAAAACAAGCTTGCTAGAATGGTGGTAACTTATATCTGAGAAGAGATGTGATGGCTATGCTCATTCGCAAGAAGATGATTACAATGAGGCTCTAAACGAATTTTAATAATAAAAATGAATTCCAAAACCCTCAACATCCAAAAACCTAACCCTAGGAGATGAAGCGCAAAAATTCATGTGGGCCATGTTGGGGTAAGTTAGTACATCAACTTCCTAGGGTTGTAACTTTGGCATATAATATTCATTTAGGGTGCACAATAGCTCGTTGGAAAGGTATTGATGATGAGCTTCATTTAGGAGGCTCAATCAAAGACTTTGGCTATCATTGAGGTTCCTTATCGCGAAAAACTGTCGTTTAGGCACTCAAAATGGCCCCAGAAGTTCAGGAACTCAAAAATTGCTAAAAATAGTAAGTTGCCTAAAAATTGTTTTGAGCCAGTTGGAAAAGGTAGATGGAAAATAAGATCCTCCTAGATCAGTTACTAGTTGTAGGACCCCTTCCTAGTGATGTTGGTTGATACTGGCTACCTATGTCGCTACCACTACTCTGGTTATTGTTGATTTGACTTCCTATATTGATTACAAGTTCTCTAGAAATATAGTCGAATGTTGTCTCAGATTCAGGGGACATCCATGAGGTTGTTGTTTCAAAACATGACTCAGCTCGGGAAGGAATTACTGATTCTTCTATGACTGGACTGAACCAGATATCATCCTCTTCTCCCTCTATCTATTGTACTTCTATGATATGCATATCTGCATGATATTCTAGGTACTCACTGTGCTTCTCTCTCTCCCCAGCTGCAAATCTCAACTTCTTGTACCTTCTCCCACTATGCAAGACTCCAAATTCCTCTTCTCCTTCTTATATCCCTTCTTCTTTCTCTTGCATTCTTAGTCTCCCTTTCCTCTATCCATTTTCCTACCCTTAGATCAGCTCATGGTCAGTAAACCCCAGTCCCTCCGTGTTTGTAAATTTATTTATCTATCTGAATCCATCGTCATCACTTATTTATTGAATAGCATCATTTTTATCAAGGTAGCTAACAACCTTATGAATCTTCCTTGCAAACCTTTAAAGAAGTCTCTTTCTGTAACATTGTAAGCCTGGGTACAGTCTATGGAAAAATTTGTTATGTAACCTCCCAACATTTTGTCCAACCAAAATTCCACTACATGGGACATCCTATTGTCTACTACATCCACTCGTCTCACTAGTTCAGGAGTCCAGTTCTTTGGTGCAACTAGTCCATGTTTTCCAGTCTTTTCTACAAATATTTCCAACCATTCTGCTAAAATATTAGGAAATTCACTGAAAAATACCTCATGCAATTTTGTATACACATACCTTTGCAACAATTGATTATTCTTTAAGTGAGGGATCTCATTCTCATTCTGCACAAATTCTTGGTCTTTTTGCTCCAGTTATTCGGTTATTTCTTTCCTCGTCGGTCTTCAAAACATTCCCTCACTTTCAAATTCTAGGTCCCGACAATGGAACCATTTGTTGGTGCACGCACGCAGGAAGGTTCAAGACCCTAGGTTCAAAGTAATTAGTCTAACAAAACCCTACAGATACTGGTCCTTTCGACATCACGTGTGCGAAGGAGAAGTCTCGCCCGAAGTATCCTTATGGGGACTGCAGGAACCAAGATTTTGTAGCAGTGAGGGAAAGAAGGGATACACACTCTATCATACCTAAAATATCCTCTCATGCACTGGATCCTATTTAATATGACTTTTTTACTTACTTCTTTATGCATATTTGTCTATATTCTTTTCATCTAATGGTTTAAACATACAATTAACGTTATTGAATCTATAAAAATTGTCAGTTAAGATAAGAATTCATCATAGTAAAAGAAGGAATCAACATCATACAGACATGAATTAATAGATTACAAGCATCAATAACCATTCCACAACTTAATTTGACATAGATTTACCATGGTTCACCACCTCCTGGGCTACGCTGACAAATATTTGATTCTTTATTATATTTAAGTCATTTTGGTTGTGATGTGCACTACAATAGATGTTCAATATGCATTCCTCTTCTTACATTCATGGAATTCTTTACACACAATATCCTACAATCACAACAATTCCTCGGAATTCTTCTAATTCTTCAGTTTTATCTCTGTTATTGACGCCGCTCTCACTACTGAACTTTGCAACTACTCTCTTTGAAATTCTATATATCTAGAACTTTGTTTCTCTTTTTCATATTTAGGTTCCTTTTTCTCAGGTTTTCTTTCCATCTCATAATGAGTTCACTCCCACCTAGGCTCGGCTTGTGAAAAATCATTATGAGTTGGATACAGCTCATGCTCGACTGGTTTTCCCATATTTTATGGGACCTTGTTCCTTCATGTCCCCCATATTCTTCTATTTCTTCTCTCTTATTTCTTGATCCTATTGATCTTCTTGACCCTACACATTTTCTCTATTCATCGTTTCTTCTCGTTGTTGTCTATCCAACCTACCTGCCGAAAAGGATTGCATCTGCCAAGAAAAAAATTCTGAAGAGTCAATATAGTGAGAAAGGAAGTTTTTCTCAAAGTCTTCTACTCAATGTCAAGGAAAATAACCATGCTTGATAAAAAGAGGATGAACACAAGACACAAATATCGAGCAAAGGAATACATCAAGTGCTGAGAAAAGAAACAAGAAAGGGGGAAACCAACAATGATAAGTAGATAAAATATTGAAAAAAATAAAAAGACATTGCTTGCTCAGTGTAGGAAAACCACGACTTTCTCAAATAAAATCGAGTACTAAAGGACACAAAATCCCAAGCATGTAAATATTGAAACATTAATTCACCAAGCAAGAGAATTGGAAGAAAAAATAGAATGACTCATTGCTTGATGACTAGAAGGATGAAGCCACGTACTAGCTACCATGCAGGGGCACCACAAAATCACCAAGCACCAAACTACCAAACAAACATGCATGAGAAATTTACTACCAAATCTAATGCGCATATCATATATGCTTGTGCTTGTGTTGGTTTTTTCCTCCAATGAACATGAGCGAGCCAGGAGACAATTCTAGGAGTTTTGTACCATGTAACAAGACATCTTTCGGGACCACAAAGTTTGTATTAATCATCCTAAAAACATGGAAATAAGTTGTGAATGAGTGGAGAACACTAATGATTAAATCAAACTGGATCAAATCGATAGAGATCATCTTTGACTTCATCAGGATGATCAAATTGTATAAGGAAATTGGTAATTCATGCCCAAGGTCGATTAGAACGTTGATTAATCAAGTTTGAATAAATCCGAGGATAGGATATAATTGATCGATTATGTTTCTGTTAGAGTATGGTGATTCCCCTAATTATATAAGGAGGAACTAAAGATATTTGATAGGTTGGACAGAGAAGCAATGTCATTGGTGTACTGAAGGAATTAGTGAAATGCTATTAAGATTCATTGGTGTAATGTTATATCTGATAGGTTAATTTAATGAAATGCCTAATTTTTTGGCATTAGTGAATTAAATTAATTGAATGAATCTTAGCCATAGATCTCAAGTGAGGTGAGATTTAATCTCAACCATTATTCACTTTGAAGATTAGGGTTAGGGATCAACTCAATATTATAAAGGTAGCCAAGGTGAGAGGAGACATGCACAAGCAAGGAGTCAGTGACTCACTTGAGAGTGGAGAAGGAATTTCATTCTATAGATTTGGGAAGGGAGGAAATATTGCAACCGGGAGGATTTCAACAAGACATACTAGCAATTTGGAGTCTAGAAATTTTTCTGGAGGGTTGTACAGCTTGCAAGAGCACCCAAGAAGGATCATACATCCCACGAGTCAAGTCTTACAAGACACAAGAGGGAAACTACAAGATGTACAACCCACGAGAAATAATATATAGCTCGCGACATGGTCATACAAGATGCAAAAGAGGTAATACAATGTATAGCTAGGCCATATTGCTAGCAGTGCAGCAAACAGGGACATTCAGGGACAAGGGGTTTCTTCAACAGAAATTTGCGCAAGTGTTTCTACTATTTGTATTTTATCTGTGGGTCATTTTCCCATTAAGGAAGCCCTTGTATGCTTGAAAATTATTTAATGAAAATCATATTTTAAGGGGGAAAATTTGTTGTGCATGTGTCATTGTGAGATTTGTTTCCATTTTTCTTTCGTTATTTGTTTCGATTTATTTCAGAAAGTGCAAATTATTCAATGGTGTGCAATTAATTTTTCAGTAAGGAAATCACTAGGAAACAATTTATCTAGGGATGGGATTAGAAAATTAACATGGTATTATAGCTCTAACTCTAAAGGGAATCCAATTTCATAAGATTTTTGTAGATCCATAAATGAGTAAGGAAAATTCCACAACAACTTGTTCAGATCTAGAAATGGAAACAACCAGTCTCAAGTTCGAAGATCGATTGGATGGAGCACCTAACTTCCTATCTTGGAAAGAAAGGGTTTCTTTTCTTTTGAAGGAACATGACCTTTGGGAGATTGTGGATAAGGTTGTTCCTACACCAACATATGCAGCAGAGAAGCCCTCTCTCGAGAAGTACATCAAATCCTAGAGAGTGATATTGGATTTTCTGGAGGATCATTTGATCCCTCATGTGGCAGAGAATCAGTCAGCCAAATATTTGTTCAAGGCTCTAGTAGTTTTGTTCTAGAGTGATAACTTGAACAGGAATATGATCTTGAGAAATAAGCACAGATCCATCTAGACATCAAGATCTCACAATGTTACCAACTACTTCATGAGGATCACTTAGACACGTAATCAACTTGTATCCATTAGGGAGAAAATAGACGATGTGAAACTTTTTAATGTGGAATTCAATGGGTTCTCCAAGCCTTGGGAACCATTTATCAAGGGGATATGTGCTCGATATAAAATTCCATACTAATAGAGGATTTGGTATGATTACATCTAGGAAGAGACTCGGGAGGAGTCTAAAGAAAGCAAGCAAGAAGATGGAGAGGAGAACCTAGATTTGGTTAATCAATCCAAGTATAATCAACATTGGTTAGAGTGAGCAGTCAAATATGTTGGGGAAGGAGAGAAAAATTTTATCGGTAGTAGAAATCAATTTTAGATATTAATTTTTAACATGAATAACAAGAGAAAATAGGGGAGAAGAGCTAGGGAGATGGAGAAACAAGGCTGGGCGAATTCTAAAGTGTGTTGGAGTGTTTTGGAGTTGAAAATTGAAGAGTCGGGTTGTCAGTTTTGAAGAGTGAACTCCTGGTTGAGTTGCATTGTATCAACAAGTGTTTTCTAGTTGTTTCTGCTGGTAGTTTTCCTAGTAGTGAGTTCCCTTGAGTTCCTAGTTGAGAGATTCCTAGCTACTTATGCCAGAGAGACACTAATAAGTGAATGGGATGCCCGATAGACTGAGAGTAGTGAAGGGGTACATTCCTTGGGGTAGGAAGGCCAAGATGAATATATTTGGAGGAAACTTGGGATAACTGTAAGAGAAAACTAGTGGGTTATGTGATATGGAGTTGTGAGGGAATCTGAGAGGCACCCTTCTTTTTTGGATTCCTAGCCCCGACTTGGGGGTGACTTCCTATTGAGATTTGGAATAGCAGGTATATGGTTGGGTGGAACATCCTTCCTAAGCAATTGGTTGAAAAAAATATCTTTTAAAGATAAGCATTTATTTAGTTTGTTTAGTTATTTATGAGTTCATGGTTGTGCAATTATTTTGTGAATGATAATGGTCTATATGTTTTTATAGATGTTTTATCAATTGCTTTCATTATTGTTAGAGAATTGTATATGCATTTAATTATGGGTGTCAAAAATTAGTTGAATGTGTTTAAATCGTAGTTGGTAAGCTACAAAATTTGATTAGCAAAAGAAAATTTTGTTTGATGTGTATTTCTGCAAGTAATGTTCCTTGGTTGAGCTGGGGAATGCTACATAGGACTTCCTGTTTGAAAACATCTTTGATTTCTCTAAATACCACATCTCGAATATACACTACCTTCTTAGTTTCTAG
>CBVK0103581626.1:0-16362 GCA_900067695.1 Picea abies
GACTGGGGATTTTGGGGATGTAAGTCCTACACAGATTTTTTTCCCAAAGTCCGATTTCCGATAGAGGAAAGACCATGGTTTGGAGTGGCTAGCAGTCACATGTAACCGAATAGCAGAGAGGGCTAAGGTGTGAAGGGAGCGCCATCGTAGATCGGGATTTGGGGATTCACGAGGAGGGTAACTCATGACAGTGTAAAAGTCGATTTCCCGATGGGAAAATTCCCAATAGAAGACAAGGTACTGTGAAGGGAACATTCCATCAGGTTTTCGGGGATTTTGAGACCCGAGTGCAGGACTCGCAACCACGTGGGTTCCGATTTCACGATTTAAAGGGAGATCACGAAGAGCATACTATGGGTGCTAAGAATTTCCTATAGGAAATTGAAGAGCAATTTAGCTCTTCAGGCCTTGGGAGAAAGAAGGTCCTGGTGGTAGAAGACGTGCCCCTGGTGGTCGTTTGCGTCATAAGGTGATGAGGGGATGAAGTGTGGAAAGTGACAAGTATGGTCGGGAATCAAAAGACGTCTTGTCAAGAGGACTTCCCAGTAGAAAATATATCCCTAAGGGTAACCCACTTATTAGGGCACAATGTCAACCACCAAAGTGAAACAAGGAAAGGATCATAATGTCTAAGAAAACATTACATAATCAAAAGAAGTAATAGATAAACCAAACTCAAATTCCTGAAATATTGAAATGACACTCACCATAATACCTGCCTTATACCTCATGGAGAAATACCCAGTGTCTTTTAGAAGCCAGTTTATGTGGTGGATACCATCATGATGAACTTGGAAGTTTGGTGGCGAAGTCGGTCTCCATCTGTGAAAGTGGACAATGTTGGTCAAGTTGTCTCTCATTACTCCATGCCTTCAACCTAAGGGCTTCGAGAAATCACTCCTTAGTCATCCCTAGTAATTGAGGATAACATATGGCTTCTAATTGAGGAAATGTACTCATCGTAAAGTGCATGAGAACTGTAAAATATCCTAGTGAACCTATGACTACACACAATGAAACAACAAAATCATTCAGTGTAGGATGTCTCACTCATCCTTTGTCCCAATAATCAGAAAACAAAAATGACCAGTAATCTAGAAAATATTTTTTTTTTCATTTTTTCATATATATGATGAAAAGGGAAACATGTAAATCAATAATGGAGGTAAATAAAAATGAAAATAAAAAATGAAATGCAACTAAACTACCATGAGAAACCAATATTAAAATGAAGGAACTCAAAATTACCTACTTACTTACCTAGGGCCCTAGGGTCCTTAAGATTAGGTCTTGAAATGTAAGGTGAAGTTGTACAACCAATGCAACCACCTTTTCATCATTTCATTAAGGTATCTCCCCCTGTTATTAATCATGTGAAACAAAAAATATAATTCCAACACATAATAATCATGATCATAAATAAACATATAATTAGTTATGAAATGAAACTTAACGAGATGGGTGGGAGGGAGGAAATCTTTCTAGAAAGAGGAACCATTGGCCTGGTCATCTAGGAAATCCTACCTAAAGTGATGGCCACAAGCTCGATCAACCCATATTTGAATAGGGATATGTTATGTAGAACATGGATCATATTCATCCTCATTATCTTGATTGATGATTTCATAAGACTGAGAAGGCATGAGAGATCCCAAGAAGACCCCATGATTTCCCTGAGAAGAAGAAATGAGGTAAGGGACAAGATCAGGTCTGGAAAAATGTTTCTTCTTCATATGTGAATCCACATAAAATCCCCAAGATGAAAATATTTTCTCTTTGCAGAGTAATCCCTATATTCCTTCGGGATGGCCATGTTCTGGTATCAATCAAGATATAATAATGGAGGTGGTTGGAATTCTTCATGAGTATGTTGTGAGGAATCATCTAGGAAAAAATCTATGATCATATCATTACCAAGATGAAAATCATATGAATCATATGTGCATGAAGATCAATCCTCTAACAACTCAACCCCTCTTTTTTTAGAACTACCTTCAACGTCATAAATGGGATATTTATCAAAAGTGAAACAAACCACCTCCCATATATGCCTTCTGACATGTATGAAATCATCAACATGTTGACGAACCACCTCAAAGGGGTCCTCCACGAGATCATTTATATCATTAAATCCAATTTTTTTTTTTATATTCATGTGCAGGAGGAACGAAAGGATGGATAATGTCACCTTCATTAGCAGAGAAAATGGACACGAATGTCTCAACAAGGTCTTCATCATCGAAATTTTCTTGACAAATTTCTTCATGGATATGTTCTTTAAAAACATCTTCTGTAGGTGGTGGATGATACTCTTATTCAACTTCACACTCTTTAGTTTTTGTCTCATCGTCAATCGGAAAACCTTCTCTGTAAAGTGAATCTTTGAGCTCTTGGAGGGTAGTCTGCAAATCCTAAGTAGGTAGCCCCCAATACTTGAGAAAATATTCAACAAGGTTTGTACAAGATCAGATACTTTGCAGATCACACGAGTCTATAGACCACTTCCTTTGACTCAAGTCGAAAGAAGATACAAAAAAATTTAGTACTACATCCTCATGCATTACATTTATAACTAAAGCATACCTCCTATAGTTCACAACATGGGTGACTGCTAGAGTTGGATCACCATCACATTTGGGGCAATCTTCCCTCCACCCTGCAGGGAAAAGGTTCGAGTATCCAGGGATATTTTTAACACTAAGAGAAGGGTATACCTTGTCGAAGTCCCATGGTAAATTCCATGATTCCATGGTTCCATTATCTGGGATGTCACTTCAACAAAGTTTCCAAATGAACTTAATGTTCATAAAAAAAAGGAGGGAAGGGAAAGAAAACTTTCGACAAGTGGAGTCGCCTGATGAGATTCAAGAAGAGCTCATCAAAGGTGAAAGGGGAACATCCTTCAAGTGGAGTCTCCAAGAAATATAGGGGTAAAGGATTTGGGAAGGTATCTTTCCAAAGTGTCATTAGGGCATGAAAGAGGATTCAAAATCCTCCTCGACAATGATGTCAAAGTGTCATCGCACAAAGTGTAGTTTTTGAAAATCCCAAACCAAACTAGAAGATGGAGAAAACCAGGAGCATACCTACACATTGTCACCTCATATAGGTACTCCTATCACTTTCTAGGTGAAGTGATCACCTCAATGGGGGAATATCGGTTGACCCTAGGGGGAAATGAGATGTAAATAGATACCTATGAATAGATTCCCCTATAGGTTAAGTTGCTAAGTGGAAGAGATGGAAATCTTAGTCCACTTCTGATGCTTGTCATCAAAGCCATATTCAACTTAGCAAATTGACCTATAGGGGAATCCACTCATAAGTATCACTTTCCATGTCATTTCCCCCTAGGGTCACCCAGGATTCCCCCTTTAAGGTGATCACTTCACCTTTAAAGTAACGAGAGTACATATATTTGGTGACAATGGGTAGGTATTCTCCTATGTTTCTCCATATTGTGGTTTGGGTCGGGCTTTTCCCAACCTACACTTTGCACGATAACACTTTCTAAATATTTTACCACTATGAAATATTGTAATCCCTTCATTGATCACAAAATCTTTTTCTCTCATCATCCTTAGCCCATCCATTCATCATTCCTTCTCTTCATCCCTCCCTATGGTCATATCATTCCTTGGTCATCCCCCAATTCCCCTAAGTGCGTGAAGATGCTTAGTGATCAGATTCCATAGTCATAATTCTTTTGTCACACACTAAAATCTTAATCCACATAGATAGTGACTTTCGGTATATTTCATGCGGTCCCTTAAATAATTATCTTTCAACAACATTGTACAACTAAGTAAAATCTATGGAAAATTAGGTAATTTAACCTCCCAACACGTTATCTAACCAGTAATCAATTGCATGTGATGCATTATTTCTTACTTCATTAACCTTTCATATCGATTCAGTGATCCAATTCCTTGTAAATATAGTTCTATATCTTCTTATTTGTTCAATAAATCTATGGATCCACTATGCTAAAATATTCAATGAAAAACAAATCATGCAAATTTGTAAACAAATGCATGTATAACCATTCTTTTTCAGTGATCCTTCAATTAGGATTATGATCTACTCCAAACACAATATCCTTAGTATTCATCCATTCTCATTATTCTCCTTAGTATCCCTCCACATCTCCCTCATTCACAGATCTCACTCCCGGTAACAGAACCATTTATTGCTGCACAATGGACAGACCCGAGGCAAACCCGAGGCTAAACATTAAATCACCAACAAATCCAAAGATATCGGCCCTTTCGGAATCACCTGCAAGCAGGAAAAGTCTCGCTCGAGGTACCTATATGGATTGTAAGAACCAAGCTTCCACAATCACGGGGGAATATGAGGCATTCATCCTTAATATTTAATTAACATTCATTCACATATTATGCATGAAAAACCATTACCGTACGATAACATGTGACACAATAATCCTACTGAATCATTCATTATATGCTCAAAACCATCAAATACATATTCATACTAATTATTGATCATCCATTCTAAGTGTACAATGAACCGAAATAAAAACAAATCATAACATCATACACATAAGAACACAAGGATTTAACACAATTCGCCCCAGACTGGGATACTCCCACAAAGGTTGGCTTATTATATTATTCATTCACAATCTTCCTTACAATGGGTGCTCTTTTCACTCATACAATGATATTCAATAAAAACTCAAAACATGCCCAATTCATTTTATGTCAAAGTGCACACATACCTCTCGAATGATATTCAGGTTACCTCATACTCATCAACTCAACACAACTACAATATTGAACTTATGAGTTAATCAACTACTCATCCACTCATTCCCTCATGTTATTTATTTCTACCAAAAACCCATTACATATTTATACATCTACATTAGGTCTTAGCCCATTACAATTTGGAAAATATGTCCCAAAATTCCTAACTAACTTCCATTTCCCGTGTGTTGGCTCCTGAAGTTATGCTAACTATATTTTGTGGGTTCTACTCCTTTGTTGTCTTGTCGGGTGATCCCCTCCTATGCAATTCCGAAAACTTACCCGCCTTCTCCAACAACAATTTACACTAGAAACAACATCAACCTTTTTCTTTTTCGTTGAGAGAATGATGTCAATCCATGATTAGGATAAATTTGTAAACATACGGTATTCATAACATCAACTGCATATCATGATTATTAACAATGGTTATGTCTTTCTTATATACACCAAAAACTTCCCAAGATGAAGATGAAGGGATTAGTGAGAGGAATTTCCATGTTAATGGAGAGTGGTAACTTCAGGAAATTGATTGTAGATATGTGGAGTATCTCATATAATTCATGTCTTTTTGAAAACAATGAAGTGATATCTTCGAAGAAAATTATTGAGAATATGTGGAATAATATAATGACTATGGATATAAAATGCACTGCATTTACTTTGAATGCAAAACTATTAATTCCAAATGAGTTAGCCACAAGTTATAATGGGACTCTTTGTATATAATAAATATAATATAACATAACTAGTAATATAATGTAATCAATCAAGATATGCTAATTGAGAACACCATTAAGGTGGGTACTAGTATCAATTACTCTGATGGATTGAGTCACTATATAGGCCACGGCATGCTTATTAAAACACAAATACAACATGCTCTCTCTCTCTCTATGTGTGTGTGTGTGTGTGTGTGTGTGTGTGTGTGTGTGTGTGTGTGTGTGTGTGTGTGTGTGTGTGTGTGTATACTCTCATGAGTATTTGAAGGGGCCTATGCAATGTATCCATCATTATTAGTCATCATAAAATATCACTCAACAAATACATCATAGGCCTTATTCATTGAGTATGACAACATCACATCAATTAATTGGTTCAGAACAACTACATATCCACCCTTATTCCATTAGTATGGTCCTCTTACAATTATTATTCTCCATCAATACTTGTAATATAAATTCCATCTCACTTCACATCTTTCATCTTAAAACATGTATAGCTCCTATAATATGATTGTCTTGGGAATTTGGTCAACTAGTATCAAGGAAAAACATCTATCCATTCTAGCAAAATAAATCCATGTTGTTTAGTTCCAACCATGCAAAAATGATATTGAATATGGTTTCTCATGGGTTCCTCGATGTCGTTTTTCTATTATAATATTATGATTGATTGTTTTTATTCATCCATTTTCCTCTTTATTGGGTACTTTTGTGGTACAATGCAAGACCATAGTAGGTTTATTCATGCTTACAATCTCACTTTAATAAAGTTTGTTTCTCAACATGGTGAAGGTTCTTTTTGTAGTATATTTTTCATTTTTATGTCCTTCTAGGACCTCTCCTTCAGGTAATATCTTCTTTTTATTTTCCCCAAACTCCTCATATGATTTCTAGGTGCTCAATTAGTTTTCCTAAAATGAGCTATTTATTTTCCGCGTGGGGGATATCCTATGATATAAATGAAATATTATGTAATGTCATTTTCCTTTTCTAATACCAAAGATTTATAAAAAAAAATAAAAAGAATCCAATTAACATTCACCTTACCCAATAATTTCATCCAACTATAACCAAGAACAATATCCACATCATTCTTATATATAGAAAAAAAAATATCAATATAAGGAATATCTATCCATATTGATGTTTAAGTATTAAAAATTTAAACACATGTATATCTATATAATCTTCAAATAACCAATTTTTTTTTAGAATATTTTCACCATCAACATGTGTATTTCTTATATGCTTGAAAAGGAGCTATAATGTTTTAACCAATTCAACATTGACAAATTGTGCTTACAACTATTGTATCTTGCTTATCTCATAAAAGGTACCTATAAATATATAAAAAGAAACTTTCAAATAGAAACAAAACTTCCTGCCTCTATTTATCCTTATTCATGGCATTATACAACATATTCATGGCATTATACAACATGTGTAAAAACAATATTTGATATTCTTCATTTTCCACTATTAATATCTCATAATGTTAAGCATTTTCGACTACATGATAGCATCAACCCTTACATGATAGCATCAACCCTTAGATTAAGGTATAAATGTCCAAGTAAGTATAGATAATATTAATATTTTCTAAGCTTATGGGGAACATATGTTTTTATATTCATTTTAAGACCTAATGATAAGAATCAAAGAAAAAGTGGTATCATATATAATCTTATTGGCCAAGGAAAATAAAATTATTTTTATTTTTATCATATTTGTTTATGTGGAAAGTTTTTTTTTCTCAATCTATTACATAGAGTATAGTTGAACTAGTTCCATTTTAACTAGAAACATTTAAGTTACAGCAAAAAAATCTAAAAAATATTAAAAAAATTATAACTAATTTTAGTTTCTAACTCACCACTATAATTTATTTCTATGAAAGAACTAGATTGATGTCAGAATAATACCATTAGAAATAAAGTAGTCATTGTATTTCAAAATTTGGATCAAATAGATATCATTATTTAATGAATCTGCCCACATTACATTAACTATTATCCGTTAGTACTATGATTTCCATGGCATTGATACATACATATTTCATTTCATCGATGTATTCAACTGATGTATATTTCAATCTCATAACCAAATAAACCCTAGATAAGAAGTGAAGCATAGAACCTAAAATAGTAATTTAGATAAGAAGTGAAGCGTAAAACCTAAAATGGTAATTTAGGTAAGAAAAAGAGAAATCCAAAAACAAACAATCTCACAACCAAATAAACCATAGATAAGAAGTGAAACATAGAGCCTAAAATAGTAATTTACTTAAAAAAAAACAAAAAAAAATCTATAAATAAACACAAATATGAATAGATTCTAAGGAAAAATGATGATATATTTTATTATGTTAAATAAATGATAATTATATCAAAAAATGGGTTCAATCAATACACACAACCCAATCAATAAATATAAAATAAATAATATATAACACTTATGAAATAAATAATATATAACCCTTGCACATAGAGAAAAGGTTGGAAATATGAAACTACGTTATACACATCAATAAGTACTAACATAAACATAGTTGCATATGAGAAACAATGACATTAAAGGCTGGGAAGTAATATAGTTGCAAATGAAAAACAATGAAAATAAATTCTGGGAAGTATTGAATGGTTGTCGACTAAGGAAGATGATACTATATTACTATATTGAGAAACATAGTTGCAAATTAGAAGCAATGACATTAAAAGTTGGGAAGTATAGAATGGTTGTTGACTAAGGAAGATACTACTATATTGAAGAGTGTGTCATCCTTGGAGGTTTCCCTGGTTATTTACATTAGTTCGTTTTTATTTTTTTGAAAAGAGTTCAATCACTAAACAAAATTATGTATGCAATTGCTAACGATGGATTTATGTATAAATAATTAATTATATCAAATTTTCCAAAGCTGGGGATTATTATTGATGTGCTATGGAAAATTAGAGGGGAACCTCACTGATTCTACTGGAGAAAACACAACCGATGAAAGTGCTATGGTTAGGAGGCAGAGGTGGAACATAAAGGATGTGCTATAATGAAGTCTCGTATTCCAAGAATGGTTCTATAGAGAGGGAAGAAGACTATAATAAGTTTCCACACCATTGAGTGTATGCCTGGTTTTATAGCATCAAATGTTAGAAGAAGAATTATTTTGTTAAAATATGGTATGGGATCACTACTGCTTTGGCGGAGAATCAAAATCTTGTTAACCATGTGGTTGCTGAAGTGAAACACTACTATCTAAGTGACCCTATAATGAGGAATACCAATAGTATGTTAGATCTGAGTGAAAGAATTATTTACAGGAGAATATCATGTAGCTAGAAAATGATAGTGCGAGTATGTTTCTATACACCAAAGTAAATTGCTAGGAGATGAAGGAACAGTCTTGTGGAACAGACTTGTTGTGCAAGACAGCCCGATGACTCATAATAGAAGTGATAACAATGAAACTTCAGATGCACTATTGGAAGAGATGGAAACATTCCTAAGTTCAGATTGTTGTAGAGAGAAGATGGTGATTGGCTAGAAGTCGTGGTAAATACTCTCAATGAAATACACAGATGCAGAGAGCTGGGGAGAGTTTAGTACATGATGAATGTGGTGGTACATGGTTTTTTTATCCCAAGAGTTGGCCTAGTTCACGTCAAAAAATTCAAACATCAAAAAATTCAAATGAGGTGGCCAAGTTATCTGGTTGTGAAGGACTTTACTTGGTCTACATCTAAGCTAGATGAAACTAAATAAGTTAACCTACGGAAAGTTATAGGTTCAAAATTCAAAGACATGAAAATATAATATTCATCCTCAAATGGGAAAAGTTTACGCTAACGGTGATGTTTACAGTATGATTTTCTCTCCATAGATATCTAGAAGATCAGATGTATCGATGACATTTGGTTACCATCATATAAAGGTAGTCCTGGTGTGGATATGACTGGGAAGAAGTAAAACCACGTGTTATGATAATACATATTTGTTCCCATGATTTAGCTTGTATGATTTGGCACTGCTAAGGTGGGGTCGCATACTAAATCAAATGGATACACTTGGTGCCAACTAGATGAAGGAGCTTACAGACAATTTTGTCCCAATACAATATTATTTGAGTGTGAGGACTACGTGGTTGAATACCTGCACGAGATATCAATATTTTTTCGTCCCAAAGAAGTTGACTCCTTTGATCATATGGAAATTTACCATGTATTGGTTTTCCAAAAAGGTCTGTATATCAGTCCCATATCGGCGTATCCTATCACTCAAATTACTTGCATGAAGATGAGTATCAATAACAGCTAGAGTTACAACCTTTATTGTCATGCCTCCTCGCGCTTTTATTTGTTTTCAGATTATTTAAGATTTAGCATAGGTACTGACATATGGACATGCCATGGGAATTTTATTATGTGGATTTAACTACAATCTTTGTTTCCTAACTGAAATTGAGTGCATGTGAGTGACGAAAGATTTGAGAAAAACCTTGTGCATCAGAGTTTTTGGTTTTCAGCCTGTAGTATCTAGGAAAGAGGAATTATTTCAAAATACAAAACATATCACAAATGGCATTAGAAAATGTTGTAGCAATCTAGTTTGTCTCATTTTCTAGTTATGCTAATAGGCATCGTTCTTATTGGAAACTATGTTCTACATTGATCTATCTCTTAATCATAACTTCGACTTCCAATTTTGTGGCTAGAATTTAATGTACATTGAATATGCTTGAAATTCTTTATTGGGTGTTATTCATTAATACAGGGGATTAACATTGCAAATAATGAAATGATTTCTATTTTTATTTTGATGGTTGAATGTTTTATACCACCCATGAATGGAAATCATCAAAATGTGGATTCCTAGAGAAAACAGATAATCTTGATGTTAAAAAGACAAACCACCCAGATGAAGCTTGGATGGGATCATCTTGACGTTAGAAAGACAAACGACTAGGATTAAGCTTGGATCATATATTCTTCCGATGTATGTTGCAAATGAACAAAGGCTTCAGTTGAAAGATGAATCAAGAATAATTTATAACCATCCTAACTTTAGCATATTGTATACTTGTAAACATTTTTTATTTTTTTTTTAAAACCATTTTTGAGTTTCATGTCCATGACTTTATCTTCACCAATGGTGGGTATTATATGTGATGACGAAGGGCAGAAAATATATGGTGGGTATTGTAAGTGATTACCAAGGGAAGAAAATATATTGTAAAGAGGAGTGCGAGATGAATATATTTTTTTTTTTAAACAGAAAGGAAGATCCTATTGTATTAAAGTGCAGGCTTACAATAATGTTTGAAATGCCAACTATCTAGCCTAAAAAAAGGAACCAGGACAGTTGGCTTCCTATGCAACTTGTTTCAAAAAGCCTGACCACCATCTGTCCTGCCTAAAGGAAACCAAGACGTATGGCAACCATGAGTCTGAGACTATGTCGAACACTTACTTCTTGCAACATAATGGAGGTCTAACAGGGCTAAAGCTCTATTCCTAAACAAAACAAAAATTCTAGCCATAAACATTCACAGTAGCAGTTGCCCGGTGGCTTCATCAACTCCATCATTCCTTCTCGATCTGGTTGGAAGCACGAAGGGTTGTGCACATGTTGTGCATCGTCGTCCCGATGACGTGTTGGAGTAGGCATCAAATATCATATCAAGGCCCTGGTGGATTTGGAGGGCTCGATGAGGGCTCGATGAATTTTGTCGTCCACCAGGCTTCTTGTTTCAAAAATCAGCACCAGGTGGTCCAGGTGGAGGAGTGGTGGCTGGACATGCCACTCCTTCATTTCTTCATTATCGTGTTGTCCTCATTGAGTGCCCTACTAGTTCGCTTCCTTGGAGAAGTCGCCTGCTGCTAAATTCACATCTGCTTCTGCATCAACTGGGAATTCTTCTTCAACATAGTAAGTGGTAGGTTCCCATTCTGAGTTGTCTTCGTTGTGACTATGTGTCGTTGTTGCTACCTATGGATTGGCTTCATCCAGAAAGCAGGTTGGCGGATCCCAATTATCCATCATAGTGAAGAGGAGATGTTCCAGAGGAACTTGGATGGGTTATTTCAGAACAATCTCCTCCATATAGGCCATGGGAGGCATCCTAGTCTTCCTGGTCTTACGGGCTCTCTGTCTATGGACCATGGATAGCGTCTTCTCAAATTTTTGTTGTTGCTTCCTTCGAGAGTCAAATGAAAACCACGCTACGCCTATGCGCAGCCGACCCCTTTCCCTTGGCATGTATATAATCAAGACTATAATCAGAACATCGACTTGGTGGCTAGATTTGCACTAGCTCCCTAAAATTTCAGACTTTTGCTGATCAACCTCACAATGCATTGTCTCTCGCTCGGAGCTATTGATAAACATGGTAGTGATTGTGACAGGCTTGGCCATTAAGGCTAAGCCTTTACTGCCCTAAGCTCTCATCTTGTTCACTCGTGTGAGAGGCCTATACCTAAGGCCTTGGCTGCTCGGCCTTGCTCCCATCTTAATGGTGAGGAGAGGGGAGATGGTGGACAGCATTTAAGTCCCTGCCTAGATCTTCAGCGCATGACCAATCTAATCGATGTGGCACCATATCCGAGGATAAGAAATCCTTGTTGGAAAGATATTGGCATCGGTCTGAGATATTTGAGATTTTAGAGATGTCTGCTTCCCAGTAGATACGTTCCCTCTCTGTTTCTACCCCTTCATTTTCCATGCAATCCACCACCCTATTTGCTTCTCTTCTCACATGAGAGGGTATGATGTTGAGGTTGGTTTAGAGGAGGGCCTCAAAATTCCCTAGCATCCCTGAGAGTCGCTAGCTGGGAGATATTTTCATCGAACTTGCTCCATGGACAATCTTGGTGATTAGCTAAATGACAATTTGTGAGCTCCCCTCCAGGATAAGCTTGTGGCAGTTTTTGGCAATTTCTACTTGGAGACCTTGTAAGAGGCCCATGAGCTCTACCACATTGTTTGTGGTTTCCCCCAGCTATCCTGCTACAAGGCAGAGGATCTCGCCATTAGAGTTTCTGAGTGTGGCTCCATATCCCGCAGGTCCCGGATTCCCTTTGGAGGCTCCATGAAATTTGATCTTTATGAATCCCGTTGGAGGAGGGGAGTAGGTGGTTGGGTTGCTTTATTGGAATTTGGGTACAGTCCCTGCCATTTGAGTAGTCAGGTTGGGATGCCATCTCTGAAGAATATGATGCTCTTCCAGAGTGCATTTTATGTTCTCTGGTTTCCATGGTTTTCTTCTAATAGTTTCCTTGATGAGCGTGACAATTTTCCCCCAAGTTAGGGATGGTGTGGAGGCCTTGGAGTGAAATATTCTTTTTTTTATTTTCTTCCAAATTTGCGAGAGAGTGAATCCTGGGAGGAGTTTCCAAATGTATGATAGAATAGGATTTGTGTAGGAGAGTGAGTCCCAATTTTCTAAAGTGTCACTGATGTTGCTTATGTCTTGGTTGGATCTGCACATTACTTGAGCTCCCTGATCCCAAATCCATTGACTGAAGGGATAATTGTTGAATAGATGTCCCTTTGTTTCCTCTTGTTGTTGGCATAAGGCACATATTGAGGGTCCTATGAAGCCTCTTTTCTTGAGGTTGTCCCAAGTTAAGACATGGTTGTGCACTATAATCCATAGAAAGGTGGACACCTTAGGTCAGAGCGAGGGGCTCCATACCTTGTTCCAAATGTTTCCCCTTTCATGATTCTGTTGGTTTCCCTATAGATAATAGGCCTCTTTGATTGAGAAATTACCAATGGTGGAGTGCCACCATCTAAGTATGGTTGGGCCTTCTCGGTTGGGGATTTTCCTGTGACTTGTGTAGTGTTGCCAAGCTTATAAGTCTAATTCCTCTGGGACCAGTAGCTCCTGAGTAGAGGTTTTCCATTGATGTCTCTGCAATCTTTGATATGCGGGTTTCCAAAGATCCTTCACCTTTAGAAATATGGCTTGTTTTAGAGTCTTTCTGAGCGAGTTGAGTTCTTCCAAGTCACTTAAAGGATTGTGTTGCTGCCACGAGGCATGCTTTTGCACTAGGTCTCTGTTGTGCCAGGCTGTGTTCCAAATATTGGACACGTGTATTTGTTCGTTATGTCTAATGAGTTGGTCTTCTTGTGTGAGAGGAGCATACTTTTGTTTCCATATTTGTTCCCATAAATTTGTCAGGGTTTTTAACCATCTCCACCACATTTTGTCCCCCGTGACTTGGTTGAGTTTCCCCAGATCACGAAGTCCCAAACCTCCCATATTTTTGAGTGTACAAAGCTTCTCCCATCCAACTAGTGCCCACTTCTTGTTTGGTTGGTGCCCATGCCAAAGGAACTTGCGTTGGAGGTTTCTTATTGCCCTGATGACCTGCTTGGGGGCTTATAAGGCTGTGAAAAGGTAAGTAGGCAGAGTTTGCAACACAGATTTGAGCAGGACCAGTCTGGATGCAATGTTGAGGGGCCTAAAGGTCCAGTTGTTCAACCTATTGGACATGGAAAGAAGGAGACTCTCCCAACATATGGACCTTTCTGACGCATTAGTTAGAGTAATGCCTAGGTAATTGGATGGAAGCGAACTCTTGGGTATTCCCAATAGTCTAGAGATATGAGTTTGGATAGCTATTAGAGTGTTCAAGAAGTAGAGCTTGGGTTTATCTAGGTTGAGAGTCATGCCTGAGGCCTATACAAGATCAGAGAGGATGGAGTTGATCTTGTTGGCCTCTCCTGCAGTTGGGGTGTCCATAAAGAGGGTGTTGTCAACAAATTAACTATGCAAGGGTTTCAGTTGGATGTTGTGCAAGGGTAATCCTTTGAGCGAGCCTTCCAGGACTGTTGGTTTGATGTATCACCCCAGGCCTTCTGCCATGAGCACAAACATAAAAGGTGAAAGGGGGTCGCCCTGTATGATTCCTTTAGAGGGGGAGAATGGTTGAGAAGGCACCCCATTGACAAGAATGGAGAAGAAGGTTGAGGAGGTAAGGTTACATATCCAATTTACCCATTGTTGATAAAAACCAAAAGATTCTAAAATGGAGCGAAGGTACTGCCAGCTGACCCTATCAAAAGATTTTAAGAGATCTAGTTTGATGAGAATACTTGGTTTTTTTGTTGTCTTGGTGTGGAGGCCTTGGAGTGAAATATTCTTTTGTTTCTTTCCTTCCAAATTTTACAGAGAGTGAATCCTGGGAGGAGTTGCCAAATGTATGCTAGAATAGGATTTTTGTAGGAGAGTGAGTCCCAATTTTCTAAAGTGTTTCTGATGTTGTTTCTGTCTCAGTTGGATCTGCGCATTACTTGAGCTCCCTAATCCCAAATCCATTGACTGAAGGGAAAAGTCTTGAATAGATGTTCCTTCATCTCCTCTTTCTATTGTCATAAGGCGCATATTGAGGGTCCTATGAAGCCTCTTTTATTGAGGTTGTGCCAGGTTAGGATACAGTTGTGCACAATCAGCCATAGAAAGGTGGACACCTTGGGCTAGAGCTAGGGGCTCCAGACCTTGTTCCAAATTTTCCCCCTTTCGTGATTCTGGTGGTTGCCCTTGTTCCAAATTTTCCCTCTTTGACTGAGAAATTACCAATGGTAGAGTGCCCCCATCTAAATATGTTTGGGCCTTCTTGGTTGGGGATTTTCCTGTGACTTGCGTAGTGTTTCCAAGCCTGTAATTCTAAGTCCTCTGGGACCAGTAGCTCCTGAGTAGAGGTTTTCCATTGACGCCACTGTAGTCTTTGATCTATGGGTTTCCTTGATGAGCGTGACAATTTTCCCCCAAGTTAGGGCTGGTGTGGAGGCCTTGGAGTAAAATATTCTTTTGTTTCTTTCCTTCCAAATTTGCCAGAGAGTGAATCCTGGGAGGAATTGCCAAATGTATGCCAAAATAGGATTTTTGTAGGAGAGTGAGTCCCAATTTTCTAAAGTTTTGTTGATGTTGCTTCTGTCTCAATTGGATCTATGCATTACTTGAGCTCCGTGATCCCAAATCCATTGACTGAAGGAACAACTGTTGAATAGATGTTCCTTCATTTCCTCTTGCTATTGGCATAAGGTGCATATTGAGGGTCCTATGAAGCCTCTTTTCCTGAGGTTATCCTAGGTTAGGACACGATTGTGCACAATTAGCCATAGAAAGGTGGACACCTTGGGCTAGAGCAAGGGCCTCCAGACCTTGTTCCAAATGTTCCCCCTTTCGTGATTCTGGTGGTTGCCCTGTAATAGTAGGCCTCTTTGACTAAGAAATTACCAGTGGTGGAGTGCCCCCATCTAAGTATATATGGGCCTTCTCAGTTGGGGATTTTCCTGTGACTTGCATAGTGTTGTTAAGCCTATAAGTCTAAGTCCTCTCGGACCAATAGCTCCTGAGTAGAGGTTTTCTATTGACGCCACTGTAGTCTTTGATCTGTGGGTTTCCAAAGATCCTTCACCTTTAGAAATATGGCATGGTTTAGAGTCTGTCTGAGGGAGTTGAGTTCTTCCAAGTCACTTAAAGGCTTGTGTTGCTGCCATGAGTCCTGCCAGAACAAAGCACTTTCTCCATTTCGAATTTCCCAAAAGGCATGCTTTTGCACTAAGTCTCTGTTGTGCCAGGATGTGTTCCAGATATTGGACCCCTGTATTTGGTCATTGTGTCTAATGAGTTGGTCTGCTTGTGTGAGAGGAGCATACTTCTGTTTCCAGATTTGAGCCCACAAAGTTGTTGGGTTTTTTAGCCATCTCCACCACATTTTGGCCCCCATGACTTGGTTGAGTTTCCCCAGATCACAAAGTTCCAACCCTCCCATATTTTTGGGTGTACAAAGCTTGTCCCATCCTACTAGTGCCCACTTCTTGTTTGGTTGGTGCCCATGCCAAAGGAAGTTGCATTGGAGGTTCCTTAT